>VYZT01036688.1:0-32501 GCA_013400735.1 Pomatostomus ruficeps
TGCTAAAAGTACAAAAAAATGGAGTTTATTCTGGTAATTGCATAAACTAAAATATTCAGTATAGATAATGAAACAGCATAAAGGAGGCATGGTTCGTAAAATAGAATTCATTTCTAGCTTGGAGAATAAGCTGAAGTACAGGTGTGCTGACTGAGTTAATTTCTCTGATTCCTGTGCTACTGATTCGGGTTGTAGTAACCTTAAAATCCTACAGTCTTCCCCACTTCCCTGTCTGCCTCTTCCGTGTTTGAGAATGGGAGAAAAAATGGAGAAAATGGCATTTCAAAGTGGTTAAGGGATTTCCAAGGTGCACTTCTGTTCTGAAGGATTACAATGGGCCTGTCTAGGACCCGAGTCCTGACTGAGGATTGTTCTGGTGTAGCTACTCTTGAAGATTCTTGTTGATGACAAAGTAATTAATGGGATCACTCAGTTGAAGAGACTGGAAGTCCAACTTTCAGATAAATATGTGGCAACGAGAGTAATGAGTGAAAACTGGAGAAGAGAAGGAAAAACAAAATGCGAGACGTGCAGAACTGTTGATCAGAGGATTGACGAGAACAGAGAGGAGAAGGTAACAGGAGTTATACTGTGAGTGGTTGGAGTGTCATGGCCCTGATTTTCCTCGCAGGGTTGTTCTTTAGCAACATTGCTTTCTCATTTAGTTCAAACTGTCTCTTTAAAACTCGGATGGGGTGGAAGTGACCTTGAGAAACAGCGAGCTATGAAACGGTTCTGACTGGGGTGCGGGCGCGCTCGGGCCCGCAGAGGTTCCCTTTTGTCAGCAGGTTCTGGCGCGGTCCGGCAGCGGGATCGATGGCGGGGTTGGGTGTCACGGGACAAAGGGATGGCGCCGGGCGGCCTGCTCTGCGCGCCGGCCCCGCGTCCCTCGCGCACCGATCGAAGCCGCTGCAGCCAGCGCGGCAGCTAATTGGTAATTTTAGCTGGACATCTATATGGAGTTATCTGCGCGCTGCAGCGGCGCTCTCAGAGCCACTTTTGTTCTGCTCCATCCTGCTTGACAAAATGGCCCCCATAGCTTTAGGGAGAGATGTGCATCAGTGGGTATGGGGCCGCTCCAGCTGCTTGTCTTGTTTGTATTCCCTTGTTCATAAAACATGGCTCGGGTTACAGCTGCATGGGCCCGCTCTGATCATCTCTGATAATGTGGAGCTAAACATTCCTTAAAATAGGGTAAGCCATTTATTGTGTGCTTTTTTCCCTGTGCCAGCTAACTTCAGAAATATAACTCATATTCACATTAATTCTTTTTTTTTTTGTGAGGAATATGTCAGTGGCAGACTTGAAAAGTAAATGATTCAGAATTAAATTTTGCTTTCTATGCTCTCATTGTTAGTAACAGTCAGCCCAACTTAGTATGGGCTAACCTAAATGGACATGAATTGGATTAGAAAGCTGAAATTTTATTAGCGAAACTGAAAAAAGAACTGGCTGAAACACTTGACTTGTTCATTTCTTGTAGCAGACTTTACTTAGGAATTATTTTGGTGCTGTAAACCAACTGCTTTGTAAGAAAGATTTCTGTTAGCTTTTTCGGGGAATATTTCAAAACAAAGAGCAACTTTTGCATCAGCAGTGGGATTCTGTTTGATTTCCCTGGTGTCTGACTTTACGGTGGCTTTTCCCTCACAACCACCAGCATGTGCTCTGTGTCATAAAGAGTAGTTAAAAGGATACTTATGTCAAAGCTGAAGCTGGATTTCAAAGCTAGGGTTGAACAAAATGAATATTAATCTGTATGATTTTATATGAAAAAGCAGTTTGCACATGTTAGAGCTCCTTTTTCTACTAAAAGGACAATTAAAAGTAAGGATGTATGGGACGTGATGTTACAAAAATGTGCAGTGGCTGCTTGGACTGTAGGGGAGAGAGGGTTTTTGCTGTTTTCAGTGTCAAGGGTTTTACTGTTAAAATTTGTAGTTATACACTTAACAACCAATACTGTCTCATTTATAATTGTTCCCAAAATTTCTAAGTAATAGTTATTTGCTTTGAGCAGAAAATTTATCTTATTACCAGCAGGAGTGACTTTGGCATCATAAAGAGCTTGGGAGACAGCAACATTTTGTCATTAGTGCTTTTCCTTATACCATAAAATTATGTCTGTACTTTACATTCTGCATGGGAAGCTCATGTAAGTTTTATAGAATTCAAGCTTCGTTCCTGGATTTTGATTATTTTCAGCACATTGTCATGACAGAGCACAGAACACATTTTTCTTGTCTCGGAAAGAGTAGTTACGAAAGCTGCTTTTTCTGACTGACGGGAGCTCCAGCTCTCTCCCTTAGAAAGGCATTAATGTGCTTTGCTGGTGCTAATCAGCTTTGCCTTGTGTCTGTGTGTGTTTTGTCATGTTCAGGCAATGATTTCTGAGGTTATATGTGGAATAGAAGCGATTTCCTACCTTGCTGCACAATAAAGAATTGCTGCTTCCCCTGCCAGTGGCGGCAGATAACTGTGGTTGGCTCAGGCAGCACAACGAAGAGTTCCATTATATTGTGTTTTGCTCTGCTTTGCAGTGAAGAAATGGTGCCGTTGTCTGAGTAGAGGCAACTTACCTTGAATTTTTCATTGTTTCTGGATGTAATCTGACCTTACTATAGCCACTACATCTGTACATTTGTGCCAACTGGAAATCGGTAGACACAGTCAGTAATATCTCAAAGTTAAGGACATTTCTATCAAAAACCAAGTCTCTTCAGCCGCTGCCGTTTTGTTTATGAATTTCTTCCTGGTGTAGTGTGAAGTTAACTTTTATGTCCTTTTGTAACAGTTCATTTTATTTGTTAGAGACCAACGCGTAGTTCCAGATTCAAACTCCTTCATCGGGATTTGGCATGTTCTGGGTAAATCTCCAGCACGCCCACGTCATTTCTGACGGCGTCTGTTGAATCCTGCCCAGGTTCTGATGCTGCTGCCTTTGCGTAGTTTAGAATACTTTGAATACTACAAGCAGATTAATTGTGATGTTTTAGTCTTCCACAGACCTGTTAGGTTTTATACAACTTTGCCTTCTTATGTATGTCCAGCATATTCTAAAACATAACTCTGACCAAAAAAAAAGCATAAATAATGAAACAGGTGTCCTTATGTGTGTTAAGAATTATTTTCTTGCAAGTGTTGCCGTTTTGTTCTTGCACATTGATGCTCACACGGGTCTTGGAAAATGTCCACTTTTTTTTAGAATAAATGTTTTAATGTTTGTTCACATAAAAATCTTAATTATCTGGGCCTTCTTGATTTCAGGGGTTTTCTTGGGTTTATTTTCAATGAGAAAGCTACAGAGTAGTAAACTTCCTTCTTTCTTTTCAGTTTCTTTATTGGAGCGGGGGATTGTTTTTGAAATAGAAAGATTGATGTGACGGTTGCTTTTCAGGAAGTCCTGATGATGCTTGATAACTATGTAAGGGACTTCAAAGCATTGATTGATTGGATACAGCTACAGGAGAAGCTAGAAAAAGCTGATGCTCAAAGCAGGTAATTAGATTTATATTTTTTTTAATCTACCGAGAGAGTAAAGTTCACAGTAAACTTCATTTTGTAGCAGAGATTCAACAAATAGAACCAATCCTCCTTTTGGACAAATGGATGTGAGGACATTTTATGTGCATCGTCACTGTCACTTAGATCTGGAGGATATTTCCAGTCCTACCCCAACCCTTTCCTTTTAAATGGTTGCTTTGATGCTTTGTTCCACACTGGCATTTGAAATAAGCATTGTAGTCTTAATAAGACAAATTATTCTTGATATGGGTCTGGCTAACAGGGCCTGGAGTTGGTGTAGAAACAGTGGCTAAAATGAATGATTAAATTCTGCAGGAGTCGTTAATACCTTGAGCGTTTGTCCCTTCTGGTTTTGCTTTAAAGTGGTAGAGGAAGAGTTATTGTGAATTGTATTTTTAAACTTTCCTTTCCTGGATTTGCAGACCTACGTCACTGGCCTGGGAAGTAAAGAAAATGTCTCCAGGACGCCATGTGATCCCAAGTCCATCAACAGATAGGATTAGTGTGACATCAAATGCTCGAAGGAGTTTAAATTTTGGGTATGCAACCAGCTAATAAATTTATTGAAGCTAAAATAAAGATTCATTTGAAGCCAAGTTCACGAATGCACTATTTTTCTATAGTAGCCAATGTATTGTTTGCTGTTTATTAAATCATAGAAGCAGTTATTTACATACATAAAAGAAAAGCCCATGATCTGTAAAGGAAAATCCTATCAAGGACTTAACTTTTTCTTTACTTGGTAATATAATTAATTGCTGATCATTACAAAGACCTGAAGATAAAATACTGTTAGTGTATTTCATGTTATCTGTTTGGTCTCTCTTCCCTCTACAAAACAAAGGTCAAGATGTCTGTAACTGGCATTTTAAAATTGCCGGTGTGTGCAGTGTGAATGACCAGCTGAGCGTGCAGAATAAATACAGGTCAGAAAGAGCGAGTGTAAAGTGAGATTATGGTGATTGTGATGCCTGGTAAAACTGAGACTAGTTACAGTGTTATACACTACAGTAGAGCATCTTTCACTGGTTGGAATGAAAATGTCTGAAAGCAGCTCAGCAAAAACGAGCATAAATGTGGAGCAGCACTGTCTGGTGCTGTCTGAGTCTGGAGAGCACGGATGTGTCCATGGACTCTTCCTCAGGGCGTGTGCTGCGGCTCCTTCAGGTCTGCTGGGATCTGGGGAACACTGCACGGTGTCCTGAGCGGTTACAGTGCTCTGTTTGGTCAGCACCTCTGAGGACTGAGCTCTCTGAAATTTTGCACATCAAATATTTCTACAAAAACACTACAAAGTGTATTTGGTGGAAAAACCAGAATGTGTTTGGTGCATCTCTGGATACCTACCTGACAACATCTGAGAGGTGTCTGCTTAAATGCCTGGTGGTGGGGAGAAAATGTGCACAAGCACTCAAATGAAACATTTGAATCTGGTGGAAATCAGTGCTCTTTGATTTTCATTAAAATATAACAGCTCAGCTATTAGTCTTTCAGCTAAGCCTTTTTTTGGCTGTAATTACATGTTGCTGTTGCTGCTGGAGCTGTTTATTCACAATCACAAGGACATGATGAGCTACTGTGTGTTAGAGCAGGGAATAACAAGATGAGTTTTCCATCCTTCACACTTGCAAACCTTTTTCTTCTGTCTTAGTCCACTTGTGTGTTTCAAAGCAAGGCACCCCCAGAAAGCTACAGTATTTTGTGTGTGAGGGAGAAAATAGGATAAAAATAAGGGCTGAGACATACTTGGTACTACGGGAATTTTTGGAGAATGCTAGGAGTCATTAGGAAAGGAAGAGGGGAGAGAAGAGAAGGTAGTGATGTACCATTGTAGAAATTCATGGTTAATACCTGTAGTCATCTTCGTATTTCAAGACTTAGTACGTAGAGTTTGTTATTACACGTTGCTTTGGTTGCCAAAAGTGTGAATTCCTTCAGAAATTAGTATCACAAAGATGAAATTTCACCTTGTTTATTAAAACAAAGATTTGTTGAGTAATTACAACAACTTTTCAGTGTAAATTGCTGCAAGCTGGAGAGTTTGCCAGAGGGGAAGCAGTCGTGTACAGCACCGTTCTGATTGTCTCTGACAGACTCTGATAAAGCTTTCTAGCAAACCCTTCTGTTACCTGATCAGACACTAAAAAGAGCTGTGACTTTCATTTAGGAACCCTGCAGTGACAATTTCTGCAACACGCCTGGCTCCTTCTGGTGTAAGTTGGGCTGATAAGGTAAAAGCCAACCATGGAACTAAAGCTGCCAATCCTGAGCTGGCAACAGCACAAGCCTGTCTGGCACCTCCGGCACAGAAGTCACTGCGGAAAAATGGCAAGTCCCTTTCAGTGGCTTAAGTTATTTTCACAAACTCTGTGGTGTAAAGTTAATTCAGAATGTGATGACCTGTGTTCTAAGCAAAATTAAACCTAGTTTTGCAAAATAGAATGTTTAAATTAAGTATAGAGGTAAAAGATTAATGCAGCCTTACATTGCGATAGTTAAATTTGAGACAAAAGTGTGTTTTCGTGTGTAGGTAACATTCTACTGTATTTTCAGTAACTAGAATTTGATCTGTGAAAATGCCAGTTTAAAAAGGTCTTTGGTCACAAATTGCCAATCTGACTGACTGCAAGCTGGGATGGCTTAACGATATAAAGAATAATGCATGTCCAGGAATCTGAAGAGCTCAAGATACTTCTGTATGTCCTGGGAGAAAAGGCTGTTAGAACTGTGCTGAAGTACCAATTGATGTTTTTTCTTTGTAAGATAGGAATTACCACATTTGGTTATGAATTGTTTCTCTAAAGATACTCCTTGGAGAATGCTTGATGCAGGATCTTTTGTTCTAGAAGAGATGGGTGTAGTTGCAGGCATAAAAAGCTACCGTTTGGTTTATAAAATTAGTTTCTTTGCACTCGATCCCTGAGATTATCTTCTTTTTTTTTTTCATGTGTGCTCTCAGCTGACTTTCTGCAAAACCAGCAGGCAGGCTGTAGAAATGGATATTCTGAAAGAAAATAAAAAGTGCTTTGCTTTTTTTATTATTTTATTCCAGGAAGTTCCTGTATCAATTTAAGATCGTTGTAAGTTCAACCTAGGAGTAGTAGAAGTCATGCACAGTGACTTGCAGGCTTGAGGCATATCGTGGAAGTAAAACACCTTGTCCAGGGGGCTTGCAGTGTAACATGGATGGGTTCAGCAGTGGATTCCTCTGCTCAGAGCAGAACCATCAAACCCACACTCTGAGGATGGTGGTTGGAATGGGGATTGGTGGCTGCTGCGTGCATGAGGGAGTAGCTTGCTGGGTACAATTGCAGGGAGCAGGAGCTGCTTGGCAGCAGAGTTTTCAATTTACACTATAGTGGATGTTTCATTTGCACTGTAATTGGTGTGTAATTCCACTTTTAATACATGCCAGTAGTTAAGTTACTCATAACAAAAGCTTCTTGTGATTATCGCTCATATTAGAGTGACAGGCTCCAAGCTGTTGCTAAAATACCTTTATTAGGTATTCTTGTGCATGTGGAGAATGTTGTTAGCCACACAGGGAATAAAAGAGATCTGTTTCAGTCTGGATAACGCATTTTAAGAGGCTAAGAGGAAAACAAAAGAGCTTGTTCTTATGTTACTTTCGGAGGCTTTTAGGGGGCTGAAGAATCAGTGTTGTGCTGTCTTGTATTGAATGCTACTGGCAGCTGATGAGCTCCAAAAAGAGAGAAGCCCCTTAGATCCTCTAGTACTGGCCTGCAAGTGCTCAGTAATCTTCAAATCAAATGTACTGTGCAATCCAGACTCGAAGCATTTCATTTTAAGAAACAACAGTCATCCTGCTAGACTTGGTCTATTCTTAAGAATCTCTGATTGCTGGCATTGAGCATTGGAGAATTTCAGCGATTCTCTCGTGGCTGAATCGTTATGTTTTCAACAAATCAAGTTCTCTGTAGGAGCATGTTGTCCTTTGTGTGGAAGGTGGAATTGCTTTGGCAAGATCCAGTTATCCTCACTGCTGAGAGCACAAGAAAAGCTGTGAAGTTTGTGTGAGGGGAGCCACAGAGGCTCTTCCCGTGCATTATTGAAGCAGCTCTGAGGCTCGTGTGTCCCTGCCCTGCCCCTGGCCCAGCTAACGCGCTCCGGCTGTTTGGGACGTGTGGGCCTTGGGGGGAGCGTTCCCCCTGCCCCCGGTGATGCTCCCGTGCCCACCCAGAGCCCAGCTGGGGCTTACAGCCACGGGATTTCCCCAAACACTTTTTCTCCAGGGATTTCCAGCAGCATTATCGTTAGGTCTCACAATGGTTTTGTGATGGGGATGAGTGGTATGATGCTGTATCTGTTTCATGGTTGATGCAATTTCCAAATTTAACTAAATAAGCCCTTAGGGAGAGAGAAAATGCATTATTTTTCCATATAGTTCTTTAATCTTTCCTTTTCTGGATGCATAATTAAATGAGGTTAAATCATCTTATCTCATTTCCCTCATTAAACTTGCTGTTACCCTCAATATTTTAATGAATTAAAATAGTCTTTCATGCTTGAGCGTTTTTTACAATGTGAAACGTAGTCTGGTCTCACTGTCTGAGCAGTTTCTGGTCATGGATTCCCTGGTGCCTGTGGTAAAAAGTGAGATGGGTTATACAAGTTTGGAGTGTGTATTAGGAATGGAAGAAGGTGCTTACAACTAGAATAATTATTATTACAGAATTTAGGGCAAAGAACAATCTAGAACACATGAACTGCTCAGAAATAGTGAATTTTTTTTCTGTTTCCACACTTGAAAACTGGTTTTTATTGTTACTACTATCGTTATTATCTTTCTTGTATGAATTGCTCCTGTCCATAGCTCTGAATAGATGTTCTCTGCAACGTAGCTAAGACTGGAGACCTTGCAGGGTGTCCAGTCCTCTGAAGCAGCTCTCCTGTGTGGGCTCAGATGGGGCTGAAGTTCAGTAACGTGGGGGTTTGGGCAGGATATTCCTGGCAAGTAGATTTTTTAGAAGGGCCGTGCACGTCCTGAGGTAGAGCTCCCTGCACACAGCTGCCTGGGTTTCTGGTGGTGCTGTTTCCAGCGAGGCTCCTTGGCCAGTTCCTGCAGCTGGAGCAGCTTCCCAAGAGCCTGGTGGCTGTGAGGGCCCTGGGTAACAGATGGCTTGTCACTTCTGTGTAACACTAGAGCAGGCAGGGACAGCCAGGTTCACATGAAACTGGAGAATGATCAGGGTAGTCACATGAATTATTCATTCACAGAGCTCTGGCAGTAATCAGACCCAGCCTGTGATACGCAGCCTGTGGAGATGGCTACTGGGCTATAAGAATTCCAGACTTAGGGAATAAATATGGAGGAAGATTGGTGCCTTACTGAGTATTAACTTTGCCTCAGATTAGATGTGATCTAATGACAATAAATGTATTCACTTTGCAGACTCTGAGTTAAAAACATGCCTGAAGTGACTGAATACTAAACTGATTGGAGAATTAAAATGACCAAATATCTTCTGGTGCACTGCTGATTGTCAGAGGGCGTGAACTGACTGCAAGTAGTTCAGGAGTCTGAGGACATACCTGCATTCAGAGCTGCTTTGTGTTTAAAGAGTCACCAAACAATATTCTTTCAAATGCATTCTGGGCTATCAAAATGCTTGCTTGAGTCTTGGGTAATAAATATGAATCTGACAGTGAACAAATGCAAATTAAAAATTGAACATATATGCCTTTTATGAAAAGATTCATCCTTACTTTAGTGAGTGTGGTTATGGCTTTGCCATGCTCTGAATAATTTTATTTTCATTAATTCTGTCATTTTAGACTACTAAGAAATGCCACGAGACAAAGAATCAACTAGGCCAGACAGGCAAGAATATTCTTTTTTGGTAGAATAAGCTTCAGTAGATATTAGTAAAAGATATTAGTACAATTATTAAGATATATATAATATGATTAATATATCTTATTTTCTAGATGTTAGTACAATTATGTTTAGCTAGTAAATACTACAAAAGGGTATCTTCTGATCCTTTTAATGTAGAAAAGATGCCTTCATGTAAAAGCTGACTTCAATTTTCAGAAAGAGTAGAAGTGAAGTGTTTCAGCAATATTGTTTGGCAAATGACATGTAAAAGGAATTGCAGTCCAAAAGTTGCTGCAGTAAAGCAGTGGTGGGGTTTTGGTTGATTTTAGCAGATTTTTTGAATAATTTCTCTTGTCTGTTACTTGCCAGGAAAATTTCTTGGCCAAATTTTGTCCTAAGCCAGACAGAGCAAAGCCTTTGTGGTCCCATCACTTACCCAGCCTGGGGGTGGGAGCAGCTGTGCTCCCCAAGGGGCCTGAGCAGCCCTTGTCCCACAGGGTGCGCAGCCAGAGGCTGCACAGGCTGGGAGCTTTCTGCACTGAATCTGGCTGTGGTTGCTGGGGAATTAAACCCTGTTCCTGGAGAACTGCTGGAGTTAGGATGGTCTCTGAGAGGGCAGTAACTTATTCCCATCACTGGGTCCCGTAGGTAATGATGGTTTTTCTGTATGAAGGTGAAATGAAAGGAAGGCCAAATTTGCTTACAGGGGTCAAATGGAAAGCCTGTGGCAAAGGACAAAATGTAATTGGTGTTTTTGACTGCCATTCCCATCTCTGGTCAGTGGGACACAATGAATGTGTGCAAATGCACGTAAGGGACAGGAACACAGGAAGGCTTTTTGCAGACTCTGTGGCACCAGCAGCGATCTGAGGAGATCAGCCCTATTCATTCACACAGTTTGGGAATTATGTTTGCTTTAAAATACACAGCAATTTTTCTAGAGTGAAACAGTCTCAATAGTAAAATACCAAATTACCTTTTTGCATCTGTCATTACCAGTATTGTTAAGGTTTGTGAACAGTTACATAGTTATGTAAGATAAATCCCAGTGCAGCCCTGTCAAATTCCCTGGTAACTCAGGGTTTACACCAGCTCTTGGGCCAGGCTGCTGTGTTTCATCCTGAGATGGTAAAAGAAGCCAATAGTTAAATGAGTGATGTTTGTGGAATGCTGGATGCCAAGGACAGCACAGGATCACAGTGCCTTTCGTTCTGGTTTTGGCTCATTTCCATTTCACTGGTTGCTGCTGCTGTAGAACATCAGTGCAAGCCCACCTAAAGGCTGCTCAGTCCAGTTCATACGTCAAACCTCAGTGTTGGAGCTCAAGCTCTGGGCTTTATGCCTGAGCTACATGACCATCTTTGTTAGTAAAAACTTTAGAAATGCCCAGAGAATTAATTTTTTTATACAAGTTTTATTCTAGATTATTGCCCTCTGTAAACCAGGCCATTTAGTGTTGGGTTTTTTGCATCTCTCCTCCTCCAGGTAAAAGTAATCTCCTATACCCTTCTCTTCCTTTCATGTGAATGATCTTAAAAGCAGCTTTTGCCAAAAGCACGTTGGCATGTGTATATATACATAATTAGTTGTTGAATTTTTTACAAGAGTTTTTGTTCAGCAGATAGACAGGCCTGAGCTTACCCATCACACTTGTGAGTTGTACTGCGAGCCTTCAAAGAGTCACTGACAGTTGCTTCAAGATAAATGGGAAATCACATGCTGCTGTTCATTGCTGGCCACAAAAATGTTACAGTTGGAGAAGGGGTTCACCTTGGAATCTAGGAATCTGGTCACATGTAAGAGCTGATCCTTCAGGCAGACTTTAAATTGTTTTTGAGTATGTACCAATATCAGAGATCACAAATGTTGATCAGAAAGTTACATGTAACAGCTATATAGAAATCAAAGTAAATTGAGGAAAACTGCTTTTCTATTTTCTCCTTCAGTGTGCAGTCCCGCTGTAGCAACATTTTGCTGCTTCCTGGAATCCAGGAAAAGCAATTTTCTAAAAGCTGGCACCAATTAGTGTATTTCTGTTATTAGAGTGAAACAAATAGAAAAAGAAGTAAAGAAACACTGGAGGAATAGTAAGAATAGTAAGCCACAATTCTGCTTTCCATGCTAAGCTGCGCCATTATGTCTGCACTTGCACTTTCACAAAAGACCTCTAAGGTTACTGTTGCTGCAGAGAAGAGCAGGTGTGGTTGCTCTGTGGTGCTTTACTGTCTCCTGAAACAGCAAGGAGAAGGCATGGCCAGCTTTAGTAGGTGTTGCCACTTCCCAGAGGTTTTTGTGTCTGAGAGGCTTCGCTCTGCAGTAACAGAACGTGTCCCGTGGACGGAGTTGTCCGGGGTCTGTCACACCAACAGCGTTCCTTGAAGTGAAAAGCTTTGCTAAAGGATATTTCATTGATTTTTTTGGTATTGATTTTTAAAGAGAACATTTTTCTCCCACAACCTGTGTAATACTGTAATAAAATAGTTGTTTCTAATGCTTCTATTTATAAGTGTTCCTTGCTGAGCAGGGGGGGTGTTTTCTTCACGTAGATCGGAAGGACGCCGAGGGCTGGGAAACGGTTCAGCGTGGAAGGCCCGTTCGATCTCGATCCACGGCTTTGGCAACAAAAGCTCCTGCAGCTGCAGAAGCACTGAAGTCCAGAGGTGACAGTGACAAAGAAAATGTCATTTCACCACCAGCAGAAGACAAGCATGGGAGTTCAGTTGCTGGCCGTGCTGCATCCGAAAGCACGGAGCTGGTACAGAAGGATCCTTTACATCAGTCTGAGGGTCCCCTTGCTGAAAGGACTCAGGTCAGTACAGGATTTTGAACCATTTTCTAACCTTAAACCTTGCACCTTTTTCTTCAGAGCATTTTCTAAAGCTGGTGTTGTGTAGAGCTTTTATGAACTAACTAGATTGGAAAAGGCTTTTAAAATAATGGTTATTTCAGTTACATTTATGGAAATGTATTTCGATGTTGGCACAAAGAGGCTAATTAAAATTATGGTGCTGTGGACAGCTCTTCCATGCTTTCAAAAAAGTCAGCATTAAGCACATCTCATACAGAGATTTCAGGTAAAAAGATCCAACTTTTGCAAGATTATGAGCACCTGAAATAAATGAAGTTATTTGCATCAGTCAGTGTTGTCGCCAGGTATTTTCTTAAAACCTGCCTGACTTTAAAAATCAGTATGTTCCATTTTGTTAATTTTGCAAATGCCTCTGGTTAGTTCACAGCCTCGGAAGCCAACGGGAGCGCTGGCACAGCACTGCAAGGGGATTCCTTACAAGCAGCTCCTGAGATGCCTCCAGTTCTCACCAGTCCTGACTGCAGCTCACAAACTCTGCAGGTGAACGAAGCCTCCCCCCAGAGCACTGACACTGCAGACTGGCATCAGACAGAAAAAGCTAAATCTGAAACTGAAATGGATCCTTCAGATATTTCAAATGTGAGTGCTGCCAGATTGGTAAGAAATTTCATAAGATTTGTGAGTGAATAATAAATCTAAGCCTTAATTGTTTCGTTCCATGTTGCAGAGTGTTTACTGTTAGCCTGATGTGAAAACTGTAGAAAAATCTGAGGTACTTACAGTAGGAAAAGTAATTTGTTGCACAGATACTTTTTGTGATAGAATTTAATTCCAGTAAAGTTTCTGAACTTAAACTAGAAAGATACAAATGTGTTATTTGGAATAAAAGGTCTGTACTCTCTGCTTCTTTTAATAATGTTTGTGCTAATTTTTCATTTCCTTCCACTATCAATCATTCTAAGTTACACTCTCATTGAATTCTTACTTCAGTTCTACTCATCATTCAAACTGGAAACACATAGGATATCAAAATTCTAGTAGAAGCAAAGCCAGACCTGCCTTTTAAGACTCGCTGAGCTGCTCTGCTGGGTCTTCCTTTACAACCAGCAGTTTGGAGCAATGCCGTTCTTAAAGCAAAGAACGTGAAGTCAGTTTTCTGGTTGTATCTGGCTTCCCAAAAAGAGTGTCCTTTCCTGGCTGGAGAATTCTGCAGGTCTCGGGGTGTGTCTGCTTCACTGGGATTCCCTGAGCAGAGAGCTGCACTAATGTTACATGACATCCCATGCTTTGTTTTGTTTTGGGTATTTCGGGGTTTGGTTTGGTCAGAAACTCGATTAAAATTCTGATTTGCAGGAGTTTTCCTGTCAATCACTTTCCCTTTAACTTGTGCAAACTGGAGTCCTATAGATAATTTCCAGCCAAGTTCCTGTTTGCTTTTAGAGCAGACTCCTAGCATCTCATGCACCAACATTGTTTCAGATGCTCGGTTATTAGCAGCTCAGGATGGTGGGGTCTCTATCCCTTGGAAGCATTTTACTGTTCCAGATTAGACTGCTTTAAACACCAGTTTGTGCATTGTGGCACCTTGTTTGGTAGCTGGAGTGGAAGTGAACTGGTTAGTGCTGGACACTAGAGAAGGGAAAGACAATCAGCATATTCAGGCTCACATTTTTGCCTCGCTCTCTTGACATCCACGTTGAAAAACAAGTATAGCCTGAGATTCCATTGTATTATTGTAGTGAAGTTTTCAGATAATTTCATACAGATAATTTCCATCTTTGAATAATACTTTGGATTATTATTGGTTCCTTTTGTAGAGGTAACAGTCTGGCATGCACTCACATGTCAGAGTATGCCTTGCTTAGTCCCTAAGAGTAAGTATTGAAAACAGTAATTACAGGAGGACTGTCGTTGTGCTTTTAATGACAGTTTTTGTCTAATAAGTTTTTGAATTATGCGAATAATTATTTTCATAAGTGTTTTGTGTGGATATTAAATGAGTTAACAGTTGACAATACTTTCAGTGGGGTTTGTGCTTTCAGCCACCTTCACAAAATATATCAGTGAAAGAACTATAAGTAAAGAGAAGTTGGACAAAGTAAGTAAAGAGAAGTTGAACAAAGTGTCATGTAATTCATGTTAACTGTGTGGCATCCTCCTTTTTGTGCCTGCTCATCATTCTGGGTTTTTGTCTGGTGCTGTTTCCTGCAGTCCATGGCAGAAGTCCTTGCTAAGAAAGAAGAGTTAGCAGATCGCCTGGAGAAGGCAAATGAGGAAGCCATTGCCAGTGCTATTGCAGAGGAGGAGCAGTTAACCAGGGAGATTGAGGCAGAGGAAAACAATGACATTAACATCGAGACTGACAATGACAGTGACTTCTCCGTGAGTGTCCGGTTCATTTCTCTCCCCAGATTCGAGCTTTGTTGTCAGTGGGGTATGAATGCAGAATTTGTTCGTGTTTTGGTGTTAATGTAACCTGTGTTACATATGAGATAGTGCCATGCAGTAATTATCCCACACTGAGGTTTGTTTAGTTGTACTCAATTCAGCAGCACAGAGCCCTCTGATCTGGCAGTCACGGTCCTGCTGCCTGTTTCTGGGTGCAGAATGGGGAGCTAGCACTTGGTAAACGTTCATTGCTACCATGGGACAGCAGGTGAAGCCAAAGTCTTCATTTTCACTGTCCCAGCAGGAGCAGCATCTTCCCTTGGGGTGGCCAGTTCTGTTGGGAAGCATTGCTGACTGGTGCTGAGTTGGCACTGTTAAATGTGTGTGTGCACCTGCCAGTTAAGGTCTATGTCTTTACTGTCTGGCTTATATTACATTTCAGGCTCATATGGGCAATGGAAACATATCCTTCTGTGGTTTGTCTATGGACTGGAATGATGTTCTGGCAGATTATGAAGGTAAGTTTTCATATGTAACTATGCTTACATGGAAATGACAGCAAAAATTTAGGAAAATGCCCATTTTACTCATGGCCAATTAAGGTTTCAGAAGTTTCCCCAACACATTCCAAGTTATGTTATTTTCTATGCTGTTTCCTGAGGAAAGATGAACGTTGTGTTCAAACTGTCTCTGTGTGTCTTTGTTCCTCAGCTCTCTTTCTGCATCTCTGTGTTAGAATTTTACACTTCTTTATCCAGTTTTATATTAACATCTGGATAAAAGTGTAATAAAATCATTAAGCATTAAAAAAGGACAGGTATTAAAGATGTGTCAGTGTGTATTTGCACCTAGGCCCAAGGAAACCCATCTGATAGAGAACTAGAGAAACTAATCCTTATCAACTGCATTTCTTGTAGCAAAGTGTGTTTGAATTATCCACCCCTTTGTTTTCACCTGCACAGCTCGTGAGTCGTGGCGCCAGAGCAACTCCTGGGGAGACAGAGTGGAAGAGGAGCCCGCGCGTCCCCCCGGCCACGGCATCCACATGCACGAGAAGCTCTCGTCACCCTCCCGCAAAAGGTGCTGGGGCTGTCCCCTGCCTGCCTGAGCCAGGGAGAGCAACAGCCAAACTCGTGGCTGCATGAAACTGTTCTCAAATCGACTCGGTTTCATTCTGTGGGTGCAAAGTGCTACAGAAATATCTCTCTGTTTTTTCGTGAGTGGGCTCGTGCTACGTTGTCCACTAAATGGAGAAGTCTCGAAGAGCAGTGTTCACATTTACAGGAAATAATTGCCCTCCGGTGGCCTATTTGTTTTCTCTTACTGAAATGGCATAGAAATGTTTGCTACTCTGTCAGTTAATATTGTCTCACTTGCTTTTGCTCTACTTTGTCTTTTATTAAAAGAACAATAGCAGAATCCAAAAAGAAGCATGAGGAGAAACAAATGAAAGCTCAACAGCTGAGAGAAAAGTTACGTGAAGAAAAGACTCTGAAGCTTCAGAAATTAATGGAGAGGGTAAGCTCTCTGTGATATAAAGGGCTGCTCTGCTGCCTTCTAGGAAAGGGGTTTTTTTCCACATAGTAGGCATGTTAGAGATTAAAACTAGTGGCGAAACGAAGTTTTCATATGAGTCTGAGTTTACATAGTTTTCACAGCTGATTTGTGCATCACAGCACTTAAAAAAAGTATTATTTCAAATAACGAACTTCTTTGACTGTTTGTAGTAGGCAATCTCAGATTCAGGGAAGGCATGACAAGAGTGGAAATGTGTTGCATGTGCCGAACAGAAATGGTGAAACTCACCAAACTGAAACAGTGTACTTTGGGTTAAACTTTGTATAGGGCATGAAAAGTTTTTATTCCTCTGAAGAAAGCTTCAAGTATTAGAAAATGCTGAGGAGAATTCGGGCCCTGTTGTCAATACTGTGTCAGTAATGACTTGACTCATTCTGTACAGGAGAAAGATGTAAGGAAATGGAAGGAAGAATTGTTAGATCAAAGGCGCAGGATGATGGAGGAGAAGTTACTCCACGCAGAATTCAAACGTGAAGTGCAGCTACAAGCAATTGTGAAAAAAGCACAAGAGGAGGAAGCCAAGGTGAGTGACTCTGTTTTCAAGGGGAGCTGTTTAATGGCTGTGCTTCTGTGGAGGATGTACCTCAGGGTGCTCCTGGGTAGTGTGTGAAGGACAGTGCAGGTTAGACACAAACACATGTGAGCCATGAAGCAGATAAATGCTCATGTCTAAATGGTGCATTTTTTCTCATATGACTTAAAATTAATTAGCTGTTATTAGACATCATGGTGGGCTGGTGTAGAAGAAAAGATGGGTTGAAATAAAGAGCTGATGATTATCTTGCTGCTTTTGTTCCTCACCAAGTGTGGCAGTGTTTTTGGTGATACCGAGTCCTCCTGGAAGGACTAAACATCTGCTGGTCAATTCTGTGCTTTCCAGCATGTAGAAGGAGAAGTGGGGGGAGCTCATTTTTCTTCCCCTTTGTTAAAAAACTGTTCTAGATCCAGCATTCTGTATCCTTAAACAGAAGTTGTGTTGCTGTGTTTTGTACCACTAATGTTGTTGAGCCGCTGGGAACAGGCAGAGACCTGCAGTTAGCGTGTGGCAATTATTCTAAATTAAGTATGTTTAGTGCTCTTCTGACTTACTACATAATTCCATAAGGCAATCACTAGATGGATGCTTTTTGGTTTGCCTCATTCCTGCTATTTTGATAAAATCTTTAACGGTTAATCCCAGCCAGCAGCTAAGCACCACACAACCACACTTACTCTGCCTCCTGTCCCAGGGGAGATGGGGAGACAATCAGAAGTGTAAAAGTGAGAAATCTCATGGGTTGATACAGAAACAGTTTAATAACTGGGTGGGGAAAAATCAGTTGTAAGAAAAGGGAAAATAACAAGAAGAAATAAATAATGAAGATAAAGAAAGACAGGTGATACAGAAGGAAACAATTGCCAGTCCCTGAGCAGGGGCCCCCCAGCAGCCTCCCCGCAGGTTTGTTGCTGCACACGATGTCCTGTGGTCTCAGAAATCCCTTTGGTCTGTTGGCCTTGGTGTCGTGCAGCCCTGCTCAGCAGTACCCAAAACACCCCTGTGTTATCAGCACAGCTCCCAGCACAAACCCAGAACACAGGCCCGTACTAGCTACCACAAAGAGAGGTAACTATCCCAGCCAAAACCAGCATAACATAAATGAACTGCTTTATTTTAATTTTATATTTGTTTTTCCCAAGTAGAGCACATCTCCTTGAACCTGTTTCATTACATGATGAGCGTGTATCCCAGCTGTGATTGACACAGCCGTTCATTTGTGTCATTCAAGATGAGCACAACAAAACTGATTCAGCTTTTTTACTTAGTTGCTGTTTCTCTCTTGGATTAAAATGATTTCTAGACTACCTAATTCAGTCTACCCTTCATTGATTACTGTTCCATTACAGCGCTGTGACTTCTGTAATTATATTAACTAAATCACACTTGCCATAGTTCCCCAGATAAGCAGATGTTTCAAATATTGTGTGTGGTTAAGTGTGTAGGATCTGCTGCCTCATGAGGTCCCTGTGTTCTGGAAATCAAGGTTAATTGGGCCAGAAGGCTTTAGAGAAATAGCTGATGGGTAAGGATAGCTGCAGACCTTGGTAACTGTTGCTGCCCAGTTGGTTATCTAAATTCCCAGTGCTTACTTGTCTACTGACCTGTAAAATCCATTTTGTAAATGGATTCTAGTCAGTAAACAAAGCTACAAACATGATCCTACCACCCTTTTTCATGATCCCTTTTTGTCTGTGCCTGTATGTTCTCTTTAGCTGCTTTTTTCAGTGTACACATTAAAGTTCTTTTAAACTAGCCTTTTCTTATTATTTTTATTTTTTGTTCTGTGTCCTGTGGTTGAAAAAGATAATGTATGTTCATGAAATAGGCTATATAGATAGGAAGTATTAGACCATGAGCCTGTTTGGTTTTTTCTTACTCACACTATGTATGCTTCCGCTTTCTTGATCAGTAAGTACACATATATTGAAAGTTAGCTCAAAAGACCTGTTGGAGTCTACTAACACTTGTGTATTTTACTGATTTATCCATCTGGGTTTTACGAGTGAGAGAATGGACTGATGAAGTCTCAATGCAGAGAGAGTTTAGAGGATTTTTCTGTATTTTACCTGAAATTTCTTGTTTCTCTCATACAATTCAAATTCTCTTTTTATATTTCATGGGCTGTTCCATTTAAAACAAACAAAACAACAAAAAATCATTACAAAACAAAGACTTTATCTCAAGGTGGTGGTTTTCCAACCCATTCTGGAGAAACGTCCCACCAGTTTAATTATCAAGTGGATAATTAACAAGTGGATGGAATTCCCTAGGAATGAAACCTAAATCAACTTCTTGGGTGTTTTCTTACGCTTCCTGATTGTTTGCAGGTAAATGAAATTGCTTTTATAAACACGCTGGAGGCTCAGAACAAGCGGCACGATGTGTTGAACAAACTCAAGGAGTACGAGCAGCGCCTGAATGAGCTGCAGGAGGAGCGGCAGCGCAGGCAGGAGGAGAAGCAGGCGCGGGACGAGGCGGTGCAGGTACGGCGGCTCTGTAGCTGCAGGGCCACGATGAGCACGGGTTTGTGTTTCTTTCTGGCTCTGCAGATGTAAAAACACAGTCTCGCTGAATTCCTTTTTGCTTCGTGCCTAAAAGAGCAGTGAGGATTTGCTTTTCCCTGGCTAGGAGCGCAAGAGGGCCCTGGAAGCGGAGCGGCAGGCCCGGGTGGAGGAGCTGCTGCTGAAGAGGAAGGAGCAGGAAGCACGGATTGAACAGCAGAGGCAAGAGAAGGAGAAAGCACGAGAGGATGCAGCACGGGAGAGGGCCAGGTAACTGCAATCCTTCCTTTGGTTCCCCTCACCGTTATCCTCCCCAGCCAACTGCCCCCTCCCTGTAACAGCAGTGCCTTCCTGGCTTGTCAGGCTTGGGGTTTGAAAAAGTAGCATTAGGAAGGATTCTTGACAAATGGCTTGAACAGAAGAAATCAGGTGAGACATCATAAATTCTGCAGTAGGTTTTTGTATTCCTTACACACATGCACAGTATAAGTTGCAAGGCTGTATTTTATTATATTCATCTTAATTTTATTGCTTACAAGACCTTGCAATAATTTGCCTTTTTCGTATTTCACCTTAGTTTTCAAAGGAAACAAGATTAATGTACCCGTGTTCCTCATTTCCTCCACTCTTCAGAAACTTTGGGACTTACTGGCATCAATTTGATTTCACGTTGTTGTAGACACCAGAGGTTATATTTGTGAAGCACAGAGCCAGGAAATCAGGCTTCATTAATTCTGCAGCCTGGGAACTACTTGGTTTGTAGTTTTGCCCATAATTAAAAATTCGTAAAGGGGACTTCACATGGACTCTTCTCTCTCTTCCTTTTGAGGTGCAGAGAGAATGAACGTTGGTGTGTGAGAGAGGTTTACTTTCAAGTCTGGTGCAGTCTGATACATTCTGCTTGTTTAATTTACCAAATTCTGTTTGTATCCACCTCCTATTTCTCCCTCTTTTCCTACAGTTCCCCTGCCATAAGCATTCCTTAAAACCTTGGTAAAAGTGAAGGGTTTTTTCTGTGATGGGTGTTCACTAACGGTTCTTGATGCATTTTTATCGTCGTGGCTTGTTTTCTTCAAAGTTGTCATGAAGAGGATTCTTTATTCCCCAAGTAAAATATTCAGAAATATATTGATCACCTTTCATCTTCTGAAGTCACGAGTGGCATCACAAAGAGACTCAGCTTTCCATTAAATGTGTAATGAATTCTGGGTAGGATCTGTAGCTTTTCTCAGGGCTTCATGGCCCTTTCCTCAGTCTATTGAGCCAGAATCATAATGAGATGGAGTGAGTTGGAAGGGATCCTTCAGTGTCTTTTTCTCATTTGCAAATACTCAAGGAAGATCAGGACTCATGGGGAGTTTGGTTATGCTGTTGTGGGAGGATAGACCCTGCATGTGTAAGGCTTCTACATCTGTCTGAGATTTGAGGAGACTCTCCAAGTAAGCAGATGGCCAATAATTGTCCCGTTGACATCTTTGTCTTCTGAGGCCTTCTGCAGGTAGATCTTGTCAGAAATCTCCAAGCATGTAATTCCTTGCTCTTTTAGTTTGATCAGTGTTAAACCTGCCACATCCCTTTGTTGCACCCCATTTATTTCCTTATGACACATGAGAAGCAGCAGTTTCCCTTTGCCTGCTGCTGGGACTGTGTCAGCAAATCTCCTGTGTTGCTATAACACTCAGTTTTCAAACCCTTTGGACTTGATACTGCAGTACTGTGCTTGCACTTGTTTTTCTTTGCCAGATGTTGATTACACAAGAGAGATTTTTTCTTTCTTTTCCTTTTTTTTGGGTTTTTTTTTGATAATTTTGTGAAAGAGTAGGAAAGAATGTGTGTGGTGCCCTACAGTCCGGTGATGCTGTGCTGTCAGAGTCATTCCATGTCCCTAATAACAGCTCTGAGGTTTCTCTCACATAGCAGAGGGAGGGGAGGACTCGGTGCCCTGGCTCTGAAGTTCAGGGCGGGATGAGCCTGACAGGATCCTGGCTGTCCTGTCCCTTCCATCCTGGACTGAAGGTTTTTTTGGTGGAACCTTGGGCTATCATTTGGTGTTTTGTTGGGTTTTTTCCTGCTGTTAGGATCTGGCTTGTATCCTCAAGATTTAATACTTGCTGCAATGAGTAATTTTTGCAGAATCTACTGAACACTTCTTCAGTATAAACTTTGCCATGTGCATCTGTTGGTGATTAAAGCATCTGTATGAATGGAATAGTGTACTTAAAACTGACTTTAGGAGCCCCTCTGCCCGTATGGTACATTAACTTGTTTCCAGTAAAGTTTTAGTTGTAATTTCAAAGTATTTTATATTCCAGAGAGCTGAAATCCATAATGCAGAAAATGTTGTTCTTGTCAGTAGAAATCATAAAACTATAAAGTACCCAAAAAGAATGCTTTTCAGAAAGGCTTGTGCAGGAATAGTGTTGATGCTCTATAAATGGAAACTTGAGAATTTTGTTTCAAAGACTATTAACCCAAAGTATGAAATGGTATTAATCTGTTGTAGTTTCTAGCATTAAACAAATACGTAAAAATGCAGATGGAAAGAAATAGCTAAAATGAGCTTGTGGGTCAGTTTTCCTTTCTGTACCTCAGGGGAGATAACAAATGAACTCCCTAATGCTTCTCATCCGTAATCTCTTCCTCACCTCTCCGCCACCCACAGTGACTGGAAGAGTTCACTTTTTCTTTCTGAAAGAACAATTTTCAGAGTTTATCACTTGATTTACTTCCTCCCCTCTTATCTTCCCTGCTTTTGTATTTTCTGTAACTTTTAGTTTTAAAAATGTTACTTTATCTGAGCCTTCTACTTTTATCGAACTGATTTTGGTTTTTTCTATCAGATTTCTGTAAAAACCCAGACAAACAGGAATCCACACATGACAAAATCCATTGCATTTTGGGTAATAGTCCTTACGTTAGGCTCTCTAGTTTTGTCACTCAGGCTCCTTTAATTTTAGAATGCCTTTTGAAAAGATGGCTGATGGCTTTGATTGACTTCTGCATTATGTCTTGGGCCCTTTAGAGCTGCCAGGCTTCTCTCCCATCACATTGTACACATTTTTGTATAGACAGCATGAGCAGCTGACTTTCCTCCTCTTTAGGATTTAATTGCTCCCTTGGCTTACCAATCACTGGGAAGTTGTTCTTGAGGGAGCTCTTACCTGCAGGTTTCTGCTTAATGGTTACAGTTCCAGGGCAGGTTACACCCCTTGCTCTTTCCTCAGAAAAAATCCCTAAATCTCTCCAGCAGGGTGGTGCTGTTGCTCAGAGTTTTCTCTGGAAGTTTCTGTATTTCAACTTGTACCGATGAACATTCTATCAAACACTGCCCTCAGGGCTGTAAAGGGTTTTTTTGATTTGTTGTTCCACTCCTCCCTGCTGGTTCAGACTGCAGCCCTTGGCTAAAGAATGCAGGTGGTGACAGGGTTTCGTGTTCATCACTCTTGTAGCAACTTCTTGGCCTTCGTTGCTCTGGTGGGGACTGAGGTGTGAGCCAGGTTCTGCTACAAAGGTTCGAGTGTCTGTCCTCATTAAGTCATTCAAATGAAAACATCAGCACTCTGTATTAATTAAGTTACTTTTTGTTGGTTTTCTTTTCTACTGAACCATCTTCAACTTAATTTTTGGGTTTTCTTGCCCTCCATTCCAAACATAAATGTGTAAGTATTGCTCATGCTTTATATGGATACAAATTCTCCCTGTGCTTGGTGTCTCTTGGTTAGAGATCGAGAAGAGAGGCTGGCAGCTCTTACTGCAGCCCAGCAAGAAGCCATGGAGGAACTGCAGAAGAAGATTCAGCTGAAGGTAGGAGAGGATACATTAGCTGAAAAATATGTCAATATTTCTTTGCACAGTTTAATTCCATTTGCTGGCGTTCAATGTGTTTTTTCTTCATTGCTTTCTTTATTTTCCGTTCAGCATGATGAAAGTATTAGAAGGCACATGGAACAAATTGAACAGAGAAAAGAGAAAGCGGCTGAACTGAGTAGTGGCAGACATGCTAACACTGACTATGCCCCAAAGCTGACGCCCTATGAGCGAAAGAAGCAGTGCTCGCTGTGCAATGTGATGGTAAGTTGGACAGAGGGGGCACTGCTGGGATTGCAAGGGCAGCCCAAGCCATGAAGCTTCAAGTTCTGCTTCACTCACTTGCACATTTATTATATCCCTGCTGTGCATCTGTAAAAAGTGCATCTCACTTGTCTGTCCATAAATCAGGTGGATTAGGGAAGATTTGAAAGAACTGGGAGTTGTGGGTAGAATGGAAACTATGGGCAGTGCTCAGTTATTGGTTGTCTCTGCTGAGAGAAGCAAGAACTCAGGAGCATCAAATCAAAGAAAAGTGGTTAAAAGACAGATTTCAAGCCAAGTAAAGAATGTGTTCTTTTACACGGCAGACAGCTGAGCTGGGAACACCTTTTCGTAAGATGGTATGGGTATTTGAATTTTCTGTGAGTTCAGGGGTTGATTAGTTAAGTTTTGTTGGCTTGAAATCCACAGAGGAACCACATCAAGCTCAAGAAGTTCTCAAATTGAGTTTGGTTGGACGCTTAGAAGTGTTGGAAAGGAAAAGGAGCGTTCTCTTTGTCTCCTCTTTTCCTCTGGTGTCTCAGTTTCCGGTGGCTGCTGGAAGCTGAGTACATTGCTTGGCAGTGTCCCAGCTCAGCAGGGGCTGTGTCAGTCCTGCCGTGCCCCAGCTCAGCAGGGTCTGTGTGTGTCAGTCCTGCCGTGTCCCAGCACAGCAGGGTCTGTGTGTGTGTCAGTCCTGCCGTGTCCCAGCTCAGCAGGGTCTGTGTGTGTCAGTCCTGCCGTGTCCCAGCTCAGCAGGGGCTGTGCAGGCCCTGCGTGTCCCAGGGGTGCTGGGGAGGGAATCCGTGCAGTCCCTGCACCAGCGCTGGCAGAGGTGTTCTGGCTGATAGCTGCTTTCGCTGCTGTGCAAAGACTGTGCACTGTTGGAGCCTTATTTGCCACTAAGCATTTCTGCTCCTTAATTGCTGCATTAAGCAAGGTTGCATGGGATCACCTCAGGCCGTGCTGGAACAGAAACTCAGGCTCAGCACACTGCAGCCTTGCACACTCACTGATCATGCATTTCAGAGTGAAACTCCAGAATATGAAATCAGATTGCAGTGAAAATGAGAGGAGAGCCTAACACATTTTTAATCTGTTATTACAGTGCTGGCAAGCGAATCATTCTATAATTTACCATTAAGTCCTGCACAAAAGATGTTTATGTAAATTAGGTTGAGGAGTAAAGTACTGTGCTTGAATTTCTGAACGTACTCCTGACAAATTGGCATATTTTATATTCTTATAAAAATACTGTTATTTATGCATTGTGTAATTTGCAAAGGAAAAATGACTGTTAAGTCATTGTCATTACAGATTTCATCAGAAGTGTATCTTTTTAGCCACATTAAAGGGAAAAAACACCAACAGGCTGTGAGAGAAAACAGTAGTATACAAGGACGAGAGCTTTCAGATGAAGAAGTGGTAAGTTTTGTGTGATTTTTTCTGTATTACTCCTAGTTTTTAATGCCATTCAGCTGAGTAGTCCACGAAAGTCTTGAAAATTCTTATAAAGGAGTTGAACAAGACTGTTTCTGTTAGCATGGGAGTCACAGCAGACTGCCAATGAAAAGGAGGGAAAGAACAGTGCTTTCACATACTTCAGGCAATTGCCATTTGAAGTGGATTCTTTATAAAATGTGACTAATTGCTTTTCTATTAAAGACATTTTTCATGTCACTACTTTTATCTTTTTGTCCTAAAAATCTTATACATTGTAGGTATCAGCATCCTTGTTCCTTCTTGTTGCTTGAAATCCCGTAGTCCTTTTTGAGGGAAGCAGATGTGCTGTCCTGTGCATCAAGGTCCATAAACCGTAGTGCTAAATTACTTCAAAACATAAGATTGCAAAAGTTTTTTAAGTATTAACATTGGTAAAAAGAATAATAGTTTTTCAGTAGCTTCTTTAGAAGAATTGGCATTTAGGGTGATTTTTAGGAAGCATTGAGGGCGTTTGGTACTATATCAAGAGGCTGCTGTTTTGTACAAAAGTCACCTGTGTAGTTGTCTCATTTGATTTTTCGTTGCTGCTGCCAGAATTCAACTATAATATTAGGGCCTTTTCTATGAGAATTTGAGTTCTGCCACATCCAAAAAAAATTGTGAATGCCCCTGTATTACACCTGTCAGGTGTTAGGAGGAAAGAGTATGCAAGCCAGTTCTTCAGCTCTGATTCAGATGGAACTTAATTGTCTTTGGAAATCTGTTTCCAGCCAAGCTGATTCCAATGACACTGTCCAGTAGTTCTGATCTTTTGACTTTCCTTCACAGTTCTTGTTACTATTTTATTTACTGAAATCTTCTATTTGTTTTCTGCTTCTTACATCTGACTGTAACACATTTTCCTTTTTTAAAAGCTTTGGAGAGTTAGGTCTCTGAAGTACTGAAATCCACAGAGGTGGTTGTCACTGAAAAAGCAGAAAAAGCTGATTGGAGAGGTGCAGCAGTCTGGAGGAAAGAATGTTTGTGGAGTTGCACTTTCCTGCCCCTTCCCAGCTGTAATGAAAGTACATAAACGGTTGTTTTGGTTTCTGTTTTCCTCTTGGACGGTGGTTAGTGGGAGCTGTGTGGTTTTGGATTTGGATTTTAGATGCCAGCCTTACCTAGTGCATGTCTGTGAGAGAGCTCCACACTGCACCTGTTTGCCTGGAAATACCAGCGGTGAGATTGGCCAGAACCCTTCCTGGTGTGGGCAGGCCCAGGTACTGGCATTTTCGTGGGTATCTCTGGCCCTTACTGGTGTCTGTCTGGCCACTGGTGAGTGACCTGTGGTTCCCGCCGGGCAGCTGGCTCAGGTGCGTCTGGAGGAAAACAGTGAACTGGATTTTCTTGTGGCTGGGCATTACATGCTCCTCGCATCTGATTTGATAGCTGAACAATTCCAGTTTCTGGAAAAAGGGAATCAGGTACCAACAGCTGCGTTTGCACTCAGCTGGTGAAAGAGAAGTTCCACTAGAGGGCACAGAGATCCCGATTTTTGTGCTTAAGTCCAGGGTTTCTCAGCAAAACATTTTGATGTGAACTTAAGACCAAGATGAAGGTAAATATATGTATTTCTTGAAGAATACTTGGTGCAGGAGGGAGAGGAGAGAACCATTTTAACTGAATGGACAGCTTGGGAATTACTGTAGCAGATTTCAATATCCCTAATCAGGATGGTGCATAGTATTTGGCATGCTGGCAATGGATGGATGCTAATACTTCATACATTATTTATGGGTATATTTCAATTAGTCCAAATATAAAATTCTGAGCTATATTATCTAAATCTGAAATTTCCTAGGTCGGAGGCCCCCTTTGCTTTTTATTATTTTTTTTTCCAAGGAGCAGTAGTATGACACACATGCTAGGTCTGGTCAGTGTAAAGTAGGAAAGCAGTTTTATTTATCAGAGCACTCTGCTTTGTGTATCCCTTTATTCAGCATGCATAGTTAATGCCGTCCTCACAGCTAAAGCATTCGGTAACTTCTCCAGTTTTGAAATACTTGAGAAAAAAATTCCAAAGTATTATATAGAAGTGAAACCAGGGAAGCTTTATAATAGTCATAGTTCCTTATTTATCGCCATTTTCAATTTTTTAGTCAGTGAAGGTAACTCTAGTGAGAACACACTTGTGCTACTTAAAGTTATTACTTGTCATCTGTGATGTCTTTAGATTATATATGTCTTGTCTGTGACCCTTCTTCTTTGACATAAAAGATTTTATTTATATCGCCTTTGACCTAATAAAATTTCACCTTTAACCTTATGCACTTGACACCTCAGATAACTTACTCTTGATCTTTGACTCGTTTTGTGTTCAGCCTGTTCAGTATATTAGGTAGCTGCCTGGAATGAAAGCTTTTTAAAAATTGTAATCTGACCATAGAGTTTCTTTACTATTACTTGAGAAATCAGAGGGTTTGAAATATTTGTATTCTGTCCATATTGGTATCTCAGGAGTTAAGACTTAGGTATCTCCTCAAGACTTTGGAAACTGGTTTAAGCAAATGATGACATAATTTCTCTTCACACCGTAAGGATTTTTGTTGGTTGATTTGACTGTAAGCAAAACATTAAAAACTAATAAATGGTCCTGGACACTGATTCCTCTGGGCCGGGTGGGTGGTAGGAGTCGATCTTGCCAGAAATAAAAAGAAGCTGATACATTCGAGGGCTTTTCTCTTTGTGTCTATAAATTCTGTCATTTTACAGACATTTTCAGAGGTAAAAGCAGACTTCATGTTGGAGCAGTGTCCCACTGGTTTGGAATTAAGTATTTATTGTGCTCAATTCCAGCAGGTCTTGTGCAGGAGCTGACATGACAGCTGCTATTAGACCATCAGGAAGCTGGATTCATTTGTGGTTGTGAAATGCACAAAGAAAATAGTTTTGCTATGAATGAATGATACAAAAATGGAAAATGGAATGAAGATACAAAAATGGAAAAGCATGAAGTTCTTTCTCAGATTGTGTGGCAGCTCCACTGCCCAGCAGCCTTTTGGGTTTTCATCATTTGGGGCTTTATTAGTGCCCAGCTGGCACAGGTGTAGCCTTCTCTTACAGCAAACAGCTCTTGGGTTTCTAGCAGAGGTTATCCCGTGAAAGCAAATTAAGATCTGTTCACATTTGTTACTTCCTTTGTAACTCTGCTTTTGTCTGGCCTCTTACAGATACATTAATTCACCTAGCTGGTAAAACTTCGGCGGGCTAAAAGTCATCTCCAGTATATTTCTGAAGCTTTCAGCGCTCCCACTGTCCCACATCATTTCACCACTGCCTGCAGAGCAGGAAGAGCATCCTGCCTGCATTATCTCCCTGCTTAAGTGCCTGCCTTCCTCCATCAAACTCAGCTTCGCCTTCTCTGGCACTGCCATTTTCTGTGCTATTGATTTCCCGTCCCCTCTCTCAACATCCACGCTGCTTTTAGTTCAGCAAAAGATGTAAACAGTGTAAGCAATTTGCTTTCATTGACTTCACTGGAATCAATTAGTGTGTTGGTAGTCCTGACTAATTGCTTTACTGAATTAAAGCCTGTGTGACACAAAGGCCTCACTGAAAAGGTGCCTGCAAAAGCCGTAGGACACCACCTGGTGATTTCATTAGGCTGAGGAGTCTCTGCAAGGGCCTTGGAGACGTTTTCTCCCACTTGTAGCTCCTGCAGATTCACTTTTATGCCCCTCTGCTTTCCCTTTTGTCTTTGCCTTTCTTGTCTCTCCTCTTTGCTTGGAGAAACACACCCGACACTCCCTTTGAAGCATTGTCCCAGCTCTGTCTATCTCCTGGCGTTTAAGTGCCATGGTTTAAAGCGACTTTTAGAATATAAAACATGTCATTCCATGTGGTCTGTGAATGTTTCCAATAAGTGAAAAGTACTTCTAAAAACCAGATGCAATAGATAAGTTGGCAGGGTTTGGTTAATTTATATAAGGTGCACGCTCAAATTTTATGTATTCCAAAGCAAGATGGAGGAATATTAATGAACCGTTGTTTGCATATGGGAAAAATGTGCTTCTTTTATCAGGAGAGAAAACCAATTCTGTTGTAATTATATAAGGGCAACAAAGAACTTCTAAGAGGTATATTTAGATCAAATGAAAACCTAATCCCATGATGGAGCAGAGAGGTGGTTGTTGCCTGAAGACTGACAGCGTTAGAATGTGAGGATTTACAGAAAGACCTGGTTTGCTGAGCCCACCCACGTTCCTTTGAAAAACCTGCTGGCCAGTGACTGAAGCTCCCCCTGGAGCGTGGCTGCCCAGTTGGCTGGGGCTGCTGGGGGAGCCTCTCCTGGCCAGCTCTGCCCCGGCTCTGATTTACAGAGCTCCTGCCTGTGCTGGCAGCTGCCCCGGGGCGGACACGGGCCCTGGCAGGACTGGGGGAGCCCGAGGCAGAGCTGTGCCGGTACCTGTGTGTGCCAGCCAGGTGAGCTTCGTAGCCAGCACCGCACACAGGCAGGGCTCGTGTTCGTAGCAGCTGGAATTTCTAAAAGATCTTTAGATTGTAGGAGCAGGAGTTGTTTCCCTGTTTTCCGAGAGGTGTGTGCTGCTTCCATTATTTCTTGCAGAGGAAATTACTGAGGGAAAAAGATGTGGGAATAGTTTAATGTCTGACTCTCGCTCTTCTTCATCTATATTTACAAGGAGCTTTCTTGTCTAGACACATGGTGATGCCAGGATTTTGATAAATTTTTTTTAATACACTATGTTTTCATTACAATTAAATTATATATTACTATTGTTTTATTGCTTTAGCCTTCGCAATATTGAAAAAATGCTTTTGTTTTCCTTTCTGAATCAGTGTATTCAAGTTCTGCTATTTAAATGAATAATAGTGTTCTACGAACTCCTTTGGTGGCCTAAAAGATACGATTAGGCAAAATGGAAAATAATAATACTAACCATGATCAGGTTTTTAGTTTCATCTAATAGAGGAGTTTGAGGTATTTATACCTGTGGGTATGTGGCTTTTAAAAGTCATGCACGATTAATAGTTCTCTTTTTTATTCTGGAATATTCATGTGTATGTTACATGTCTGCCTGTATTCACAGACTGGTGTGGGCTGGAGGGGATCTCAGAGCAGGGACCCCTTCCGCTATCCCAGCTCGCTCCAAGCCCCGTCCAGCCTGGCCTGGGACACTTCAGGGACGCAGGGGCAGCCCCAGCTCTGCAGTCAGTGGCCAGGGTGTGCAGCCCTGCTCTTGCCCTGCTGTGTGCCTGCCCTTCATCCCTCCTGACGCTGGACTGCTCCACTGTGGCTGGTGCAGCACAGGGAGGTGACCCCGACCCTGCTCTGCTGCTACCGAAGCCATTCCTGGGTGATGCAGTGGTGCGTGTGTTTTGGTCATGTGTGGAACAATATTCCTGTTTGCTTTATCCACAGACTTCATAGCAAATTCCTTTATTTCCTTGACATCTGATTATAGTTCTCCAACAGTAGTCCATTTTTCTTCTCTGTTACTCAGGGGAAACAACCTGTAAATCACTTGCAAACAAGAGCTCCCCATCCCAGTAAAGCCTCAGGTTCTGGTTGAGTTGGCTTTACTCAATTTTTTTTTTTTTTCTGAGGAAGGAGGGATTTTTTTTTAGAGCAGGGTTATGTGTTGCTGGAGGAGTGGAATTACGCCAGGCATTTGTGGTCCCTTTTTGTTTATGGATGTTTCATCCCTCTTGGATACCTGTGGTCCTTTCAGCCCAGGAGCTCTGGCCATGTCATTCTGCTGTGAATACTCCTGTCCTGGAAGACATTGTCATGAGCAATCAAGTGATTATAAAGTCTAATCCATGGTGCAGCTTGCAGAAGGTCTCTCAGTACCCCATACATCAATTCGAGTTTTTTGTACTTTGCATAGCAATAGCTTCTTACCTTTAATTTATTATAAAGTGTTGTTTTTCTTGGCAAAAATGAACGTGATTAATTGTTTATTGGCTGTGCCTGTAATTGTGATAGATCACTGCCAGCAGCTGCACCCTTCCTGTTTTTGGCTTGGATATCTTGAATATTCACAGCCAGTAATAAAAACTACTGCTGGCAGGCCCAACTGCACTCCCATCTCCCCTTCCCTCGGCTGTCCTTGCAGGCAGATGATAATGTCAGTGCCTCCCTCGGCTGCAGGGATGCCCTCCATGGCCAGGGCTCAGAATTCTCATTCTCACAGAAGAGACACCTTTGCTTTGCCTTCTGTTCCCACATTTTGGAGCGACGAGTGGGAATGACGTTAAAAATCTGAAGGAATGCTTGAAGCCGCTATTAAGAATATTATTTGTTATTTATCTTAGTGGCAGGCTGTCGTGTCATTGAATCAGTGGACAAGCAACGTGACTGAAAGTGCAGTCACTATGAGCAGAAAAAGATTTCCTTGGTTTGGGCATGCTAAAAAGCAGGATTAGTCCCTCATGAAAAATACTTAAATCCCAGATGTCAGGGAAAACTTAGTTATGCAATGCAGGGTCACTCTTCAGTTTTGAATTAATAGTAAAAATTTTTTAATGCTCTCATCTTCTAAAGTATAGTCTAGCACAGAAATGTGAATAATCAAAATCTGGATTTTGAGAAGATACTATTTGAATATTCATTACGTTCTAACCTGTTTCTTATATATGTGGCACCTACAGTAACACTTAATTCACATTAATAATTAATACCTTCCTTTTTATGAATCTTCATATTTCGGAGTGGATCATCACTTGTCATCCTGTAATAGTATTTGATCTCTTTATGATTAGGAATTACTGATCATTAGTGTTTCAGGCTTGTAGTCTACTTCAGCATCTGTTTTCCATATTAAATATTGTCCTAGGTTATGAGGAAAAAATAAAGTAGTGAGGAGTTCTTTTGAAACATGTAGTAAAATCATGAACAAATATTCCTGTGGTAACGTGATTTAGAATTGAACCTTAAAAAACCCTTCAAAATTTGGCAAATATATCCCTTAAGTGATTATATACACAAGGAAGAAACCATTATTCCTGACATTGGTAATAAATAGTGAAAACATTTTTAATGATTTTCTGCAGTTACAGGATATTGTTTATTTTGAAACAGGTAGAGATGTAAATCCAAAAGATATATGTAGGCTTCAGAATAGTTACCCATTGATTTGCTAGAATATATTCCTTATGTACCTTCCCTTTATGGAAAATACTCCGTGTGATATATATTTTTTATATTAAAATGGTAAATGAATGACAGCTATTATTATGTGATATAAGCTACTACAAGTATTTCTTTATAGTCTTCCTCACGTTTGTATTTTAATGCTGATATGAGAGGGCAAGTAACAACAAGTGTTTGGAAGTTTTGAAGACTGAATTTAGATAAATAGCTAGAGACAGATGTTTTTTGAGTTGCCTTGGTCTGCAGAATTGGGTTAGAACACTTACAGGAATGCCTTTTCTTTCAGAACTTGGGGATTCAAGGTTGGAAAGAATACAAAAATAATAGAATAACCAGCCTTACGGTATTCTGGCATTGCTGCCTCAGTTCTGGCCAGAATCCAGAAATATAGACGGGAATGAAAATGAAAAAATAACAGAGGGGAAAAAACCCCTATAAACTCTTGAGATTCAGCGAGGCAATTTTGGCTTCGTTTTTTCGAGTGAAAGTCCAATAGCCAGGAAGGTTTTCCACTTCTGTGGTTCGATGAGTTTATGAAGAAGGGAAGCACCAGTGAGAAGCCCTAGGCACACCCTGGCACTGCCAGGCCTCTCCCTGCAGTGCTGAGCTTGGAGCAGCTGCCAGGAGATCATCCCTGGTACCCTGGCTGCTGCTCCTGC
>VYZT01036688.1:33923-122994 GCA_013400735.1 Pomatostomus ruficeps
TCCTGCCTCCTCCTGCCTTCTCCTGCCTTCTCCTGCCTCTCCTGTTTCTCCTACCCGCTCCTGCCCTCTCCTGCCCTCTCCTGCCTTCTCCTGCCTCCTCCTGCCTCCTCCTACCTCTCCTGCCTCCTCCTGCCTCCTCCTGCCTTCTCCTGCCTTCTCCTGCCTCCTCCTGCCTCCTCCTGCCCGCTCCTGCCTTCTCGTGCCTCTCCTGCCCGCTCCTGCCTCTCCTGCCTCTCCTCCCTACTGCTGGCTGCCTGCAGCCCCCAGGATTTCAGGGCCTGCCCTCCCTGGCTGTGCCCGCCTGTGTTATGGGGGCACGGTGCTCAGGGAGTGCCAGGGGGCAGCCTGGAGGACCTGTGGGTGCCTCTCCTCCTTCTCCTCTTGGCTCTGGGGCCTGGCTGCAGTGCTGTCCTGCCTCTGCAGGCTTCCCCCAGGCAGAAGTCATAAAAAGGCAGCACTTACTTAAAAAGAAAGGAACAGGAAAGAAGTATTTGTGTTATGGTTACTTCTAATTTTAGAACGAGGGAATTTCGTTAGGAAGAGTTCTGCTTGGCACGCTTGACAATTTAATAAAGTTCCTATTAGTGTTTTCTGAGCAGTGAAATGAATAGTAGCTTATATGTAATACAGGGAGCCAGCAAGTGTCAGAGTCGAAAAGATGGGGTAGGAACACGATTTTGCAGTTGTGTTCTGGTTTGATAAATACTTACATAGCCAAGGTTTCAGCTGCCAAGGACAGATCCATGGATGCTGTTGCTGTGATTAGGACACTAAATGGGGAGAGCTGGTGAACAGTATTGGTCTTGTGAATGGCTATTGTATGAAGAGGATGGCAGTTGGGAAATTTCTTGTCCAGCTGTTGTATTTTATGTAGATTACTGAGGTTCAGAATCCCGTTTATGGTATGGTTTTCCTCATCCAAGCGGAAGTGGACCTTGCTCAGCTATAGAGCATTTCAGCATTTTGTAACATTTGCTACACTGTCCATGGAAAACTTTGCAATTATGTTTGTTCTGCAGTCTGAAGAAATTACTTTCATTTCAGGGAATATTGATTATAATGCTGTTATCCTTGTAATGTAAACATGTCATGTAAGAAAAAGGAGTGTAGTTTAGTATATAGAGAAAAATTTGGTTATAAGAAGTGCTTAGTCAACTAAAATTATCAAGTTCAAGATATGAGATTAACAGGGTAGATTTTCTGGTTCAGGCACTTGAATGGGACTAGGCAATAACCAGCAAGAATGTGACTTCAGGGGTGACCTTATTAGTTTTAGCTTTAATGGTTTTGGCAACTTGATTTCTCATGTAGTTTGTAGATGAGGCCCATCTGTTGCATTTGGAAAGTTTAGGATTTTCAATGACTTGACTAAAAGTCAGAACAGTTGAGAATGGGGGGAGAAGGAAGGAATGGCAAAGACATTTTTTGTGAATAATCTGATTTCTGTCTGCTTTGTGGTGACTGCAGTTTTACATGGGCATTTAATATTAGTCTTTATCACCTTGCTTGCAAATAAAGTATTGAAACTTTTACAGAAATTTACATAAGTTGTTCTAAAAATTGCTTCAGTGTTCTGTAAAAATTCAGAGGTTCTATGGCTTTGTCAAATAACAACATGTGTTATTAGGGAATGCCATTAAATATCACGTGGTGTGTGTTTGCTGCCTTACTTCTCCGCTTCATGGGTTTTTCAGCCAGAGACTCGGGGTGTCCCCCTGAGACAGGTGCAGGATACCCTGGGATTTTTACCAGTAATCCTTGGCTTTGGAGAATGCGTGGAAATAACTCAGGAGGGAAAGGGCAGGAGTATTCCTACCCTAACAGGTCCCTGAGCCATCATCACAGAGTGCAGAGGGATTGGTACAGGGGATCAGGAAGGAGCACATGTCAGCATTCCGTTCTGTGTCCTTCCTTCTCCCAGCACAGTGACTGCCCCTTGTGGCGCCGATTCTGCCGCCCTCAGGAGAGCTGAGACCTTGCAGAGTGCCATTGCTGGTCCCAGCTGTGCAGCTCAGAGCCTGAGTATCGAGGATGAGAAATGAGGTGTCGCACTGTATGGACACGAAGAAAACACACGTAGGTGAACTAGGCTGAGGAGCCAAAAAAGAGAGAGAGTTAAAAGGGAGAGTTAAAAGAGAGCCAAAAGAGAGAGGGCAGAACTTTCTGACCTTTATTTATATGTTCTCAGAAATCACCGTGGATTGGAGGTAGAAATTACCACCTCTCAATCACACTGGTTAAAGGACAAATCCATCACAAGTCTCTGCCTAGGAGAATGGAATGAAAACAACAAGGACAGTTAGCAAAACCATGGCCATGTTTACAACAGCATGAGTGAGAAAGTACTACAGCAAAGAGAAACATTGAAAAACTGCAAAACTCAGGACAACAATGATGGCAGAAATCTGATACGGAATGACCCTCATAGCTGGCTCTGGTTTAATCCTGAGACAGAAATTGTCCTCTTAGGACAGAACCAGCAAAATCAGTGTATTGTACGTGAGCCTTTAAAACAGAGCTTTGGGGACATTGCACAGCTAAAACAGATATGGCTGAAACTGGAACTGCGCTGAACATTTTTGGTAGGGCTGAGTACAGATCTTAATGACAGAAGCTTCCGTTAAAAAAGAGCCTCTGCTTAATAATGCTTTGCATTTATAATGGCCTAAATTCTCCAAAGACCTGGTGGTTTACCAATATCTGGGGATTTGGGGCTAGAGTGTTCTCAGCATGGCACAGGACCAGGCCAGTGATGATCTTTCACATTGCCATAAGAAGAAACCCAGAATCCTTTTAGGGAGAGAATAAATTAATTTAATCTCAGGAATCCTTACTACATTTAGCATTTACTTATAAAAATAATAACTAGAAAAAAGTGAAAGGCTTTCAGGAAGAAGTGTCCAGACTATCCACTTATCCTGCATTACCTTTATTAGAAATACACCCACCCACCCATACCTAATTGATGAGTTTCATTTTTATTTAAATGAAAGGATGGCAAAAATTTGCTTTGAAAACAGTGCACTGGCCCCTTTTATGCTCTGATGGTTGTTACTCTTGTGTGTTCACCTGCCCAACTATGGCTGTGCAGGTAAAATTATTCAGGAGTTAATTATCTAAAGGATTGGACTCCTGTACTTCAGTGTGACTCAGTGGATTCTAAACCCTTCGTTTTTTCAGGTAACTGGTGAGAGGTAAATGAAGCACGGGGAGAAACATTTTGACCCAGCTCGGGAGGGTGATGCAGCAGCAGCTCTCCTCAGGTGCCACTTGTCACCCAATACCGAGCTATTTGTTGTACTTGGTTCACACCTGAATGGTGTCGCTCTGCCCACGGTGATAATCCCACGCTTTGATCTGTCCCTTCAAAAAGTGATTGTTTTTGTGGCACTAGGATTTATTGCTCTAGTCGGACTCTAATGAGCTGTGTGGATGAAGCCTGATATTAATCCAGGCCGGCCCGCGTGAAAGGCGAGAACGCTGAGAACCGTCGCGCCAGAGGTGCTCGAGTTCCTGCGAACAAAACGTGGGTAACCTCCGGGGGTGCTCCCTGGCCCCGCAGCCCGGGGAGTGAATGTGCTTGCTGAACCCTACAGTTCTCCTCAAGGCATCGCCTAAGCCCCAGATAAGACGATAAAAGAAGAGATGAGTGTCTGTGAAGGGGCTGCAGAGCTGTGTTTCCTTCCTTTGTGCCCAGCACAGTGTGACCCTTGGTGTGACTGCACAGCAGCCTGGCTGCTCCTGGTGTAGGTGGTGGCCAGCCCAGAGTGCAGGGGGAGCTTCATTCCCCCCGCTGTCCCTTTGGAGCAGTCACAGTTTGAAGGTGTGATGAACCAAAATCTGAGTTCCACTGCTGAACAGATGCAGAGCTGCAGTGATAGTCCTGGTTAGTTTTGTGTTACAAGTGCTGCATCTCACCACAGATACCTGAGGTGAGCTCCTGGGGGTGCTGGGGCACGCCGCTGGAAAGCAGGGATGCACATTCCACATCCCACTGAAACCACTCCTCAGTGTCTTTGTCACCAGATGCCACAGGGTGGGGACCCTGAAGCTTGGTAGCAAAGCAGCAGCGCCATAGTCTGGTCCGAGGAAGTCCTTTCTTCCCTTAACATGGTCCAACTCAAACCCACCTGTTCCTGGGGAGTTTGAACCTCATGAACAAATCTCTGGTGTTAAAAAGAAATTTAGTGGAAAAGCTGTTTTTAAGTGGATGTTGAAGGACACATCCCCCTGAGGAGACAAAGTTGAACTGGAGTTTCATAACCAGGACGGGGGTGGTTTATTCTGCACTGGAACAGCTTGGTGAAGAACTAACTCGCTGCAGTACCCTCCTGCTCCGAGGTCACAGCCTTTGGAGATACCTCAGGAAGGTTTTCCTTTAAGCACTTCTTGCTAAAATTCAATGGAGAACATTAAGGGCAGGGAAAATGCTTGAAAAGCTGTTAAAATTACGTTACAAGCAATAGCAATCTGTAGCAATGTGTGTGGTTTGAACAACTGGGACAATACAGGAGGAAAAACTGTTCCTGTGTGCTGGGAGTGAGCCAGGGGAGGCAGAGGGGCACAGGGAACGCCAGCATTACCTTTAGAAGAATTTGCTTAGAGGATCACGGTGGATTTCTCATGTCCAGTACTAATTCAGGAGAATTAGAGCCACCAGTTCAGTATTCGTTTTGCATTCCTGTGATTTAAAAGCGATATTTCCTTTGCTGTTTTTACCAGATATATATTCTTAGGTTATATCATGCAGCACTGCTTTCCAAAAACTAAACGGTCTTTTTCCAGGAAATTTCACTGAGATTTATTTTGTTTTCAACAGGCGCATATTTTCCTGAATCAATGAAAGAAAATATAGGTTGTTTTCTGGAAAATACTATCTATAAATTCTTTTAGCACTTCACCTTTTACTTTGAGTTTTAAGGGTACTTAGCAAAAGGGAAGGAATAACTGCATCTGATTGTGGTCATAATAAGATTCAAGGATAAATTATCCTAATAAGCAGTGGTGAGCTGTACTTGATAATATGCTTGGGATTTTGTAAAAAAACAGATACAAGCCTCAGTATATTAAGAATTGCGTAAATGCCTTCTAATAACTGGCATTGAGCTGGTTGTTTAGCATTTCTTCTGTGGGGAGTCGAAATTTCGCCAATATTTTGCCGAAATTCAAATTTGTTAATGAGAGAGGAAAAGTAATATTCCTGTTAATAAACGGTAACATTGCAAATCGTGAATAGTAGAATGATAAAATACATTTGCATGTATTTTAATGAAAGTTAAGACAAGTTTAGATTTTCATGAAGAACTAAATAAGAATAAAATAAACCCCAAAATTAACTTGTTTAATAGAATGAGTTGTGTTGGTGGGGCGGGTTTGATGTAGCTGTAAAAGGCAGCTCAGAGGAGAGGGAGGATGTCAGCCTGGAGTCCAGACTTGTTAAGCAGCAATTTCTTGAAAATTGTTCTTCTTTTAATAATATTTCTCCCTTTTTAGAAAATACACAACTTGTTCTCTCCAGTGTGAAATAATCTCTTTCCCAAGATTTATTTTAAAATTTGGCTTCGTTTTCCTAACATTCTGTTAAATATTTACCGCTGTTTTTTCCTGGGAAGATAATCTGTGATCTCCATCACATACTATACCATTAAATATTATTTCAACATTTTCTGCAGGAGCACCTGTCATTAAAAAAGTACATTGTGGACATTGTGATTGAGAGTTCTGTTCCTGTGGAACCATTAAAAGATGGAGAGGAGAAACAGAAAATTAAAAAGAAAGCCAAAAAGCTAAAGGCACGGATGAACTCCAGGTAGTACAAATTTCCTTTTATTTTTTTCTCCTGAAGTTTTGTTCTAAACTTTACCTTTTGTCCTCTAGTATGAGTGCAGTGAAAGGCTGAAAAAAATGTAAAATTATTTGCTTTGGGAGTGTCTTGAAAATAACACTGATGAGCCTAATTTATGGCCACTTTCTCTGATTGAGAAAGAAAACTGAATATCGATCCGGAGCCCTTGGTTTCACCTGTTAAGAGCTTTTCTCATAATTGGATGCCAGTGCCCTGCCAAAACTGTAGCCTCTTCTAGCATACAATAGCATGTTTAAATTTGTGTAAACCATGCCTATTTTTCTTTCTAGCTATTGATTTTTAAATGAAGTATCAAAGAAAATCAATAGTAATCAACAAATAGAAGTCAGCCTGCTGTAGTGTCAAATCCCATGACTAAATTTAATCATTTTTTGTTGCCTGTCACAACAAGAGGAAAGTTAAAAATACCTTTAAGTGGAAAGTGAGTTGTCAGGCGTGCAATTTGTTCTGAGTCTAAAAAGTGACATCTGCAAATCAGAATGATGTGCAGGACATCATCATTCTGTCACGGGCTGGCAGTGTCGCTCTCTGTGGCTGAATGCTCAGAGAACACTGGAATATATTTCTGCATTTCTCTCTAAAAATACTTCTCAGGTAGGTAAGAGTCGTTGTCACGTATTTTCTCTGCCTTTTTAAGCAGAAGGGTTTCAAATCAGAGTAAAAAGCTTGCACAGATTTTTAGAGCCGGAGTAGAAGTGAACGTTTTATTCACTCCTAGCAGTGCTGAGAATGGCACGTCAGCCTTGCAAACCACAACTCTCTCGCAGTGTGTTATTGTTCTGGCTGCTCTCCCCTCTGGATGGGCAGATCCTCTGTCTGAATATCACAGTAGAACACACTGGTGGAGCTGGGGAACGCTCTTCCAGGTTTCTGGTTGCTCAAGATGCAGAGTTATTCATAGGACCTGTTGATTTAATGCCGTTACTGGGTCCAGTTTCAATTATTTCTCCAGGGCTGCTTCTGTTGAATTTAGTCAAAGATTTGTCAGACCTCGGAATGCAAGTGCAGATAATAATTTATTGTTGGCACAGATAGGAGAAAACTTTTTCAGAACATTTTGAATTCGTGTGTGTCAGACTGCTGTGTGAGTCAACATATTCGTCATCAAAAATTGTAATTAAAACTGTAAATAAAGGACTATCATTCTACAAGGGTAATGCACTATTGAAAAATACAGTGAAAGTTTCAAAATCTAAGTTATACTCAGGAGACATGAAGTTCCTGTTCATTAAGCTTGTTTTTACTTTTAAAGGGTGGCTAAAGTTTTCAATGTCTTTGCTGACCATTAAGATAACTCAGAGTTAAATAGAAGATTTTCTGATGTTAACACAAAAGACGTACTAATAAAAACGTCCAGTAGCACCATAAAGCAGAGGTGTTTTGATGTTGATAATTCAGAATTTCATAGGTGTTAGCAGATTATCTACAGACCATGTTTTAGTACGTATTTGCAACTCTTCTCTAGAAAAAGAAATAGTTACAACAAATGCCCTTACACCTCAGCACTTGAAATGTTACGTTCATTTTGGTTTCTAGGAAGCTGCAATATTTTAAACTGGAAAATAATAAGAGCTGCATCCAAATAGGTTCCTGTTGCACTCCTGAGTTTTCAGATCTTAAATCACTCTTGCAATATCAAAGCAATGAAGGGCAGAGGTGAATGAGGGGACAAATGGTGATCAATGGGATATTAGATGTGTTGAGAAGTTTCGTTAGTCTTATTAATTATATTTATAACCCTAAGCCATTTAACTGGTGCTATCAGTACCAGCTGATATATAGGTGAGTAAATTATCTCAGGTTATCGTGCGTGTGGGGCTGGCAGAATGTTTGGGTGCTCACCCAGGAAAAGCAGGCCTGGGGAAGGGTAAGTTGCAGCTGTAGAGGTGTGGTCAGGATAGTTGGTGTGTGCTCTGCAGGGGAGTTAAAGCACTCCAGCCATGAGCATTCGGTCACAGGGTTTTGGGGGGATAATTCGGGTTTGTGTGGTCAGGATAGTTGGTGTGTGCTCTGCAGGGGAGTTAAAGCACTCCAGCCATGAGCATTCGGTCACAGGGTTTTGGGGGGATAATTCGGGTTTGTGTGGTCAGGATAGTTGGTGTGTGCTCTGCAGGGGAGTTAAAGCACTCCAGCCATGAGCATTCGGTCACAGGGTTTTGGGGGGATAATTCGGGTTTGTGTGGTCAGGATAGTTGGTGTGTGCTCTGCAGGGGAGTTAAAGCACTCCAGCCATGAGCATTCGGTCACAGGGTTTTGGGGGGATAATTCGGGTTTGACTGACTTGTCTGTACAGAAGCTGAAATGTGTTGTTTCTGGCTGAGAAGGCAAAAGGTTAATAAAGGAATCTCACCTTCCCGTTTAATACTAAATTCAGCTGTGATTAATGGCTTTATTAATGAGCCACAAATCAGAGCTGGCGGTGATGTAACAATATTTGCGTGGAGCATAAGCTGGAGTGGTTAAGCAAACGAAAGGAAAATCTGAGTAGCTTTGGGAAACTTGAGCCATTCGGGTGAACAGAAATATGAGGAAAGGTTTAATATATGTATCTGGGAGAAAGGTGTCTGCCTCACTGCAGTGCCTGGAGGAGTTTTGCGTTCTGTCTGTTGTTAGAAGGGGTTACAGGATGGCCACGGTGCTCCCTGCCTTGCTCCGGGGACGATCACGGCTTTCACCTGTTGGCACAGGCTGGCTGGGCTGAACACACGCAGTGGCAGAAAGTCTTGTCTCCCTCTGCTATTTTCTGGCATATGGCCAGTGTAAATAATACTTTCAGGGGACTAAAGAGGTTGTGTTTCTGTTTCCAGCCATAAAGGACTCGTTGGTGGAGGTGTTTCTGTGCTGTTTGCCTAACGTTCATTATGTTACAATACCGTCAGTAGTTACAGAAAAGATGCTCCTGTGCCTGCAAATACAACCAATTATTAGTATGTTAATTGCAATCTCGGTGATGTTCTAATCTGATCTGCACTACATGTCTAAGTGGTTAGTATTTTATATGATAGTATTACTTACGGACTTTTATACTAATATGGTATAGCATTATATCACTAATCATTTTCTGACAGGCAGTAGATTACTACAGTTGTGTATATCACCTGTGCAATTTTGTACCATGTGAAAAGTCGACTGAAATACACCATTTGTGTGGTGATGTTATTCTAAAGTAGCAGTGTCAGTCCTAAATAGTTAATGGCCAACGGCCAGTAGTTAAACACCAGTCTGGATTATGACAGGGCAGCATTGACAGAAATGCAGAAAAAGGCAAAGGTCTGAACTCCCTTGCTGGTATTACATCCTGTGCACTTTAGACAATAGTCAATAATAATGAATATTTTCTCCTCCAGGGCAAAGGAATATGAGAGCTTGATGGAAGGAAAAAATGCTGTGTCTGATTCCCCGTTTAAAGCCAAGTAAGCATTTCTCTCTATGTATTTTAGCCACGTGCTTTTTCCCCTGTCTGTCACAGAAGTGCCTCTGGAATTGCCGGCGGAGCAGGTGTGGGAGGTTTCCCCCAGCATGGGGTGGGTTTCCATCCTGAGTTACAGATCAGTCTCTGGTACAAAAGGTCAGACCTCAGAAAACGCAGTTGTTTTCTGAAGACACTGCGTATCGTAACCTGTGTAAGCTGCAGTGGTGAGAGAACATCCCTTTCTCACCTGGAAACAAGAAGGTTCCAGTCTTGTGCTTCAAGATGGGCCATGAAAATTCAGCACTGGAATTTTGGGACTGGAGATCTTATATTTGACCTCCATTTGGTCAGAAACAAAGGTTCTTATAGTGGAAACACAGATGTTTTAATGCACAGATGTCTTGGTCTGACATTGAGCTTTTTGAAGAATAGACCTTTTTGTTGTCAAGGATAAGGACAGCTGAAAACAGCTGGATGGAAAGATTAAAACAAGATCTGTGATCACTGACAAATTCCTTCTACTTAGTTTGAAAGTGAAAATTGCTCAGCTTTTGTTTTCTGATTCCACTGAAACCAGTTGGGAAAAGATGCAAATATTTGGATTTCCAAAATTATTTTGATTAGGTCTATCACCTAAGATTTTAAAAGAAACTATATAACTGTAGTTTAAGTGGAAAACAGTTATGGAATTATTTCATCAGTCCTTGGCAGAACAGGGAGGTTACCAGTAGAGTTCTGCAGTTCTGTGATGGTCAGCATGTTCTGAAGTGACTTGGAACAGAGGGCCAGCAGTGAGGGGACAGAGTGTGATGGTCATACAGAGATTCAGGACAGCAGGGACAAGAGCTGGTGCTGAATGATTATTTTGAAGACAGCGAGTGACGAGGCAGTAAAAAGACAGGTGAAATCCAGTGTATATTGAGAGCTACACAATGGAGGGGGAAGACAGAACTCAGTTATATCTTCACATAAAAAGCGTGGGCCTTGAATTTGCAGCTGTGATAGGTAATTCCAGGAAAATACCAGATCAGTAATCTCAGCAGCTCACAGAAGTCCTTTGCTAAAATTATTCAGAAGCAAGCAAAAACAGAACAAAGAATGTCATCAGGTACAACTACCTGGGGCATTTGCATCTTCTGAATGGGGTGTGAAGTTCTAGTTCTATGTCTCTGAACAGATAAGCTACAACTGCTAAAGGTTCAGAGACAGCAGAAAAGGAAATCTGTAGTATTTTCAGGTATAACTCATGTGTTAGGAAATAAGTAAAGCAGTAGTTCTCATTCTGGAAGAAAATGTGGTAATGGCAGGACATTCTTATGGGGTTAAGTTATAGAGATCTACAGGGTCATAAACGGCACGAAGATGGATGGGGGTTTGCTGTCCTTCCTGGGACCAGCGTGAGGGAGCCCGGGCTGAAGCTGGAGCAGGTTCTCAAGAACCAGCCCCGGTGTAAATGCAGCCTGCAGGGGGACGTGGGGGCTCCCTGACAGAGTTCACCCGGGTGCCAACTGAGCTCCCCTGCATTCCTGCAGGTCTGGGAAAGCCCATCCAGCCCAGGAGACTGCTAAGCCACCAGTGGGGAAACAAACAGATTAGTGAGGGGGATTATGCAGGCCTGGCCTGCTCGGGGTGTTGCTGAGACACCCAATCCCAGGGGCAGATGGTGTGTGTGCCGTGCTGGTGGCTGGCTTAGAGAGTCGTGGGGTCTCAAGAGATTCAAAAACCCTCATCGTCAAATTGCAACAGCTTTCCAGACCGGGGATATTTGTCTTCAGACTGAGGTAATAACCTGTACCAGATCCTGCATGCTTTGTGGTTGTTCCATCACTCATCAATTGCCGATGGCGGTGGCGTTTTGTACAAGCTGCTGGTGGTTAAGCAGCTCGGATCCTTGCAGTTAGACCTCCTTGGCTGTATGTACAACCAGCCTGCGTGCAAGTATCTCTTTCATAGGCTTTTCAATAGCTTGAAAACTGCTGCTGAGTCTCAGATGTGTTTTCAAATAATAAAAATCCATCACTGAGGTTTGACATAAGAAAATGACCCATCTCCAGCAGATGGCACACCTGCATAAACACATGGGAAGGAGTTGGCTTCGTTTCTTGGTCATCAGCACTTCCGTTTGCAGGAGGAATTTCATGGTATATTAAGACTTCTAGATTTGTAGCTTCTGTATCTTGCTTTTCTTTGCTACTAGAAAATAAAAAATTAGGTTCTAGTCATCAGAAACTAGAAATGTGTGCATTTGACTCTGAAGATGTCAATAAGCTCTGGTGCCTCAGGGTTAAATTCTGAGATTATCACTGATGTAACTTGGTCACTTCTGTCTCAATGGCAGCACAAGGAAAGCTCAGTTTTTCATTTTTTAAAAACCTTTTCACATCTTTTGACTGATCCTGGATCAGTTTTCATTTCTCTTTATGTATTTAAATGCTCATTTGCTTTCAGGCAGAATCTTCTGTTCCGTCTGCTTTTTTAGGTTCTTCCCTTATTGCCTCTGTTAGGGCAGTTCCCTTTTAGGTATGAATAGTGTGAGGCCACTGTGTAGCTCACTTCCATCACAGATCTGGGAGGTCTCGTTTGCAGTCTTCGTGTAGAAATCTAGAGATCTATCAGCTGCTTACATCTAAAGTTTTAAAACATAGTTTCTGATACCATAGTTATTGTTATTTCCAAAATGACAACTTTTTACCGACTCTGAGGGCTTAAATATTTGTGAGTTTCTTTGAAATCGAGAGGGTACAAATGGGAGCTCAAATCTGAACTGGCTTTTTAAGGAGAGGAGTGTCTGTGAGTCAACCAAAGCCCAGTTTATTGCTATTAAAATGTGTTCGCTTTGCACAACACCTGTTACAAAATGGAAGAAGAATAGGGGAAGTATTATCTCTTTCTGTAAGAGAAAGGATGAGAGGGCAAGAAATTTTATGAGGCAAGAGCTTCACCCCAGACTGTAGCTGTTCACATGGCACAACATAGGGAAAAATATAGGGAAAAATAACAGGAAAACACAGAATAAGTACAGGATCCTGCTTGGCCAAGAGCAGAGGGAAGAGGAGAGAGCATCAGGGAAGCAGCAGCAGGAGTGGAGCGTTACTGCCTGGAGAGGCTGTGCAGGCCGAGCACCAGGGGCTGCAGGGACTCTGTGCCCAACTGCTGCTCTGGCAGCTGGGAGAGCGTGCACAGCTCACGGGAGACTGAGCAGAGTCACAGCACAGGCCAAAGGGGTCCAAACTCAGTGCTAAATGCATTCCTGGGGACAAAACAAACGCCAAGACTTCTTGTCTTTCCCAAGGGAAGGTGTGACGTACTCAGACTGGACTGGAAGCATACCAATGAACAGAAAATGTCCTTTGACTTAGTGGGCTGTGGAACTTAAAAATGGGGAAGTTCCTTTTAAAATTCTATTTCAAATGGGCCACAATTGGTAGGTTTATTTGCTTAACAGATGCAGTGTGTTTTGGAATTAAATAAATCTATCTTTCTTTTATGCTTCCTTGCTTATGCCCCATTTCTTTATTCACCCCTCTACCCCCAAACGGAGAGGGTCTCCACAAACAACCAGAACCATTTATGGAATGCAACTTCTTATCTGATTTTAGTTCTTAGTCGTGCTGTCAGTTGTTACAGAAGAAAGACAGAACCCAGAATTAGTCTTTGGCAGGTAAAAAGCCTTTTTAGATCACCTTTCAGATTAAGCCACTTTCATATTATGAGACCGCTGATTTCCTGATGCAGCTGATAGGCTGTTTCGGTGGTTCTTAGAGGTTTAAGGTCTGCAGGTTTATAAAACCTTTTGCACTGAGGAAGCACTGATCCGAGTGCTGTCTAAGCTCTACACTGGTACTACACTGATGGCAGTGGGCGGGCAGGCTTTCTCCTGCTGTGCTGGGCACTCTGGGTATCCCTTTCAGTGTCGCTGCACTGATTCATGCCTGGCATTGTAAATGGCTCTAAGTGGTTCTTTCTTAGAAATGACTTTTAAAAGATGGCTGGGACAGTTGGGGTTTTTTAGTATCTGTTAAAAAAAATTGTGCACATTGGAGAATGGGGTGGGATAATTGCAAATATTGCCTTGTTTGGTGGGGATTTCTGTCTCTGAACTATTTCATGTGCTGAGAGGGATGTTCGAGGAGAGGACTGTGGGCGCTGTCACCTGGAGCAGCCAGGTGTTGCTCCTGGCCTCTGGCAACTGTGCATTTGCTGGTTGGTCCCTGGTGGCACTTGAGTAATTTTGTAAATGCTGGTGGCCTCTGGGTGGGTTTGTAGTATTAATTCATATTCTCTGGGAATTGATCTGAGTAACTATTTAGTGTCCAGTGTGCTAGGATAACGTGGCAAAAGGTGTCCATCAGAGCGTTCTCAGGTGTCCATCAGAGCACATTTTTAAAAGGGAAGGAAAACATTTTCACTGGTTATTTACAGCTATTTAGTATCTTCTAATCCAGAGACCTTATATCCAGTGTTAAATATCCAGGTAGCAAAGTGTAATTGTCATCCTTGATACAACAGGGAAACTAAAATGAAAGATTGCCGTGTGCCTGAAGGGAATTAGCAGGTTTGCAGGGGGAAGAAAGTTAACCCCTTGGTCTAATATTTTAGCCAGTCTCTCCTTACATAACAAGGAATTATTTTAATGTATTCTTTTTATTTACCTTTTTCTTTTAAACTGTAAAGGGATACTTCAGGTAGTATGGGAATTGAAACTGCTGCTATCCTGGAAACAGAAAAGAAGAGGTAGAAATGAAATATTTCCTGTAAGAGTCTGCTGCTGAGAGGATGGGAATGTAGTGTGAAGTTTGGTCTTTCAGAAGCCCAAAGGGAAATGTCTGTAACAATATAGTTCCTTTCCTTTCCTTTCCTTTCCTTTCCTTTCCTTTCCTTTCCTTTCCTTTCCTTTCCTTTCCTTTCCTTTCCTTTCCTTTCCTTTCCTTTCCTTTCCTTTCCTTTCCTTTCCTTTCCTTTCCTTTCCTTTCCTTTCCTTTCCTTTCCTTTCCTTTCCTTTCCTTTCCTTTCCTTTCCTTTCCTTTCCTTTCCTTTCCTTTCCTTTCCTTTCCTTTCCTTTCCTTTCCTTTCCTTTCCTTTCCTTTCCTTTCCTTTCCTTTCCTTTCCTTTCCTTTCCTTTCCTTTCCTTTCCTTTCCTTTCCTTTCCTTTCCTTTCCTTTCCTTTCCTTTCCTTTCCTTTCCTTTCCTTTNCCCTCCCCTCCCCAGTTATAAGATATTATACCAAAATACTGATTACTGACGAAAAAAACAGTCAGTCTCTGAAACTGGAAGTACTTGTACAAAATTTCATTTCCAAAAAGTTGTGGAAATTGTAGAAGAGCCAGAGTGTAAATAAAATAAAATTCAGATACATTTTAAACCAAGATAAATACCAGGTTTGTGATTGGGCAGGCAGTGGTTTCCTCTTCAGAGAATGGCTAGAACATTCTCATGGGAATACAAATAAATATATCCAGAAAATTATATTTCTAGGGATTTGTCATTGTGTGTCAGCTGTTCCATTTCCAGCCCTGCAGAAGGAGCGTGCAGCTGCAGGGGGTTGGTGTGGGGCAGGCTTGGGGCTGTGCCAGGTGTTCCCATGGCACCCGGGGGGGTCAGAGTGTGTCCCCTGTGCCAGGACAGGGGGAATTGCAGGGATTGTAGGGCAGGGGTGGCACTGGGGGCGCAGGGACCCACGAAATCAGCTTCCATCTGCAAGTGCTGCACACATCGGCGCTGCTATTTCAAGGCTTTTTGGTTTTTTCTGGGGGTGAAATGTGGCCTATAAATATTCACAGATCTTTTTCCTTCGGCCTGTAAGATATATTAGACCTGCTAAAAATATTTAGCCCATGTTAAAAAGAAAAACCTTTGATATGAATATCCCTTGTTTTCCTGTTTGCAGGGCAAAAAGATCAGATGCTGTACTTGTATTTGCTGAACATACAATTTATTAGTTTACGTTATGGTAATGTTCCGAGGCCCATCAGTGCCTTATGTCCTTCTGATATTTCTTCCGCATTCTGAATTACCTGTTTGTGGGGAGTACTAAAACCTTAATAAGTGAGATGTAAATAATTTCAGAGAAAAAGACATTAACTTCCTCTCGTATCCTGCACAGTAAAGTTTCAGTTATTTATCGTTCCCTGTGTGGCTTTGTAAGCACTGGAGGAGTGAAAATTGGGGGATAGAAGGAAATCTGGCAATGTTTGGATTTGGACTCAGTGGTGTTTCCAGAGGCACCGGATCAGGTGTGGATGCCATGTCCTAGCAATCCCCAGTGCACACCAGCAGTGTGCCAGGAGTCCAGGATGCACAAAGAGCTCTCTCTTTCCAAATCCATTCACAGCACTGGCAAATTCCACATCCAAGCACAAGTCTCCTGCATTGATTCCTAGTCCTTTGAAACACTCCAAAAATTATTCTTATTTCTCTGACACGGCCAAGAAGTCAGAATGGAGGATATTTGAATAATTTCTCCAGGGTTCAGTGGGTGGCAGAGGCAGTTTTTATTTCCCTTTTCCTCCCCGTGTGATCACACAGCGGCCGTTACCTGGGTTTGGCAGCAGTAGGATACGGGGATCTAAGAGGTAATTCTTTCATGTGGCAGAACTGGAAATTCATTCTTCCAGTTTCCTCCTGTACGATGCTGAACTCACGCTTAGAAAGTTTCAGTTTTGGTAAAAGTGCCCAGAAAGACTTTCAGAAGAAATGGAAAGCTGGAAGCTTTTCCCCGGGAGCTCGTACTGTGCAGCCCGTTTCTGAAGCGAGGACAGAAACTGAAGGGGATGTTTAACTCAGGGAGCATCCGAACAGGCTGAAGAGAAAGACACTCCTGTTGGTCCTGCTGGCTGGAGGCTCAGTGAGATGTGATTGTGTTCTCTTTGAGTCCTTGTGAGTAGTGTTTTGATAAACCTTACACATTTTGTGTGCCGATGCCTGGTGGAGATTAGGAAAGTGCCTTTCTTCAGCCTCTGTGGTTAATCCTGGTGGAATTCCATTCCTATGATGTTAAATGAAGCAAATGGAAACCTGTCTTGCAGTCTTTTGTCAGATGAAGTTACAATATAGCGTGGTGGGCTTTACATAGGCTTTAATCGTGGAATTTGGGTAGATATAACGAAGAAATAAAGTAATTTTTGCTTAATGTGCGAGGATATTGCCAAGGCAATAGCCATTCTAAATCCCATTCTGTGAGAATACTCTGGACTGCAGCAGCTCCACTTCTCACTGCTGCTGTGGTCTTTTGATTTACTGTCCAAGTCCTGCAGTTATTTGGGATTTGGCTTTTAATTTTGTTTCCCATTTTAGCTTGTGGCTTACTGAGATAGACAGAGGTTTCCTCCAACCTCATTTTCCACAGAGGAAATAGCAGTGCAAAAAAATCTCATCAGGATGTAATCTCCTTTTATTTTTCTTGTCATAGAAAAATCCTGGTTGTATATTAGTGGGTTCAGCTGACCAGATGATAAGAAGTCCAAGACTCAAAATTCTACAAATCATTTTTATTCATACTTCAAGAACATATATGTATCTTCAGCATGTCTTGAAAGCTATTCATGAAGCTCCTCATTTTTTCAAAGAGAAGACACGGAGTACCTGTGGTTTTCTCTTGGTTAAGTGGATACTCTCTATTCTTCCCCGAATTAATATTCTGATCTTGGGGATTTCTTTTCTTTTTTTCTTGATAGCATGACTGTTGTGGTACATTCTCCAGCCACTCCATCTCCTGTCTCACTTCTGGGCGACTGGTTAATGTAATCTTTTTCTTTTCCAGTTCTCTGTGGTCACTTTATGAATGCCTTCTGGCCCTTTTACACTGATATCTCTGGTTTCGTGATGAGCATTGTTACCCTTCCCCTCTCCCTTCCCTCCTGTGGATTTCTGTGTCTAGGCAGTGTCTCCCACTGCTGCTGCTGAGTAGCAGCTTTGTCCCACTTCAGTGCAAACTGCTCAGCAGATGAACCCAGAGGTCCCCCAGCCCTGAGCCTTGTCACTCGGAGCAGCCAGGAGGAGACACTGAGGCGGTGACAGCAAATCCATGCCCGTGTGGAATGACACTTCCTCGCCACCCCTCCCAGCCTCCAGCCCGGGGGCTCTGCCAGCACTGTCTCCTCGGCTGGCTGCTCCCCCAGAGGCACAAGGCTGCACCAAGGACAAACTCTGAGTGGGTTTTGCCTGCTGTGTTTAGACCTTGGGGTGAGGGAGTTGTGCCCTGGCGCTGTGTATTCCCCTCAGGGCGAGCAGGGGAGCACAGGTGACGAGCCCAGGTGCGGGTGTGTAAAACGGAACTGAAACCCAACCCGTGTGTGTGTGCGGCTGCATCGCTCCCACCTCGGCACTGGGGCTGCGTTTCTGACCCTCGTTAACAAAGTGCCCTTCCTGAGGTGGGCTGCAAAGCCACTGCTTCTCTCTTACTCACGTAACCCTGAAGAGCCTTTTCTTTTAGGATTCCTGGAAGACAGCAGCCAAGTGGTCCTGTGTCGCACTGTGTGGACACAAAGAAAACACACGTAGCTGACCAGGTCGAGGAGCCAAAAGAGGAGAAAGAGAGAGCCAAATGAGAGAGGGCAGAACCCTCTGACCTTTATTTATGTTCTTAGAAATCACCATGGATTGGAGGTAGAAATTACCACCTCTCAATCACACTGGTCAAAGGAAAAGTCCATCACATGTCTCTGCCTAGGAGAATGGAATGAAAACAACAAGGACAGTTAGCAAAACCATGGCCATGTTTACAACAGCATGTGTGAGAAAGTACTACAGCAAAGAGAAACATTGAAAAACTGCAAAACTCAGGACAACAGTCCTGCTGCTCTGTCTCCCTTACTCATCTCAAGTAGGGTGAAACCATTTGAAAATGAGGGTGGCAAAAACCAGCAGGATACCCTGTGGAAGGGGAGCAGGGAAACAGCAGAAACAAATGTAGCTGATAAAGAAACACCTTTATGGCTGTAGTGTTCACACAGTTTCTGTGCTGTTCCTTGAAAAGGTAGATAGGGAAATGTCACAGAATTCCAAGCTGAGTGTATCTCCTTGGATGTTTACCATCCTGTTCAGAATATATGAAAATAATATTTAACATCGATTTTCATGATTCCTTCATTGTTAGCAGAGGTTCATTACAGAGATGTAAGTTAATTAAGGGGAGGTTTTGCTTTAACTGCTCTTTGTTTTCTGTTTTCTCTTGAAGGTTACAGCGATTAGCAAAAGACCTTCTAAAGCACCTCCAAATGCAGGACAGCTGTTCCTTGGGGAACAGCAAAGTTCCTGGTCTGGACAGGACTTTAGGAGAGATCTCCCGGATTCTGGAAAAAGAGGTATTGTGACTTATGATTGACCTTTAAATTGTTTTGCCCTCAAGTCTCATCAGTTTGGATTTGGGAATGTTTAGTATGAGATACTGAAGACTAAATTACCTCTGTGTAACAAGCAGTGTCTGCTATTCCACTTTTCACTTTTTTCCCCTGTATTTTCATGAGGTTTGTTTTTAACCTGGGTCATTTCAGTCATCTAGTTTATAATGCTTACCCACAAACAGCTTTTACAATAAGGGGCCAAACCTATTAGCAGAGAAGAGAGGAAAAAATTGGATCCAGGTTTGCTGGAGCATCAATCTGTTGAGTTTTCCCAGGGTTCAAGAACGTCAGTGGGTCTTTGCTGGAGGAGGAAGGTGTGATGTGCATGTCTATGGGATATTTCTAGGTTTTCAAGTTTTTCAGAGTGGTATGATTCTAGAGCATGTATTGGTTTATGGTAAATGTTGTATTTTTTTTTATTGATAGCACTGCATTTGCATCTTTTTTCCTATTCTCTCATGGTCAGTCTGCTGCCACAGTGCTTTGTGACTTTTAATGTGGTTTTTGCTCCATTAGGACCACAGAATTTGAGTTTTCAGCTGGAACATTATGTTCTGTTCTCTCTTTAACCACTAGAAAATAGTTCTCTTTCTTATCTGTAATCAAGACATAATGAAAATTGGTTCTGGTAGAAATCAAATTAATGAAATCTGAGGAGGGGGTTGCATCATTGTGGTTCAGGGTTGGTGTGTGACAACGAGAGCTCTGCCTGATGCTTTTCACAGCTGAGTCGGTGTGGAGGACACAATTGTGAGTGGCACATGCTTTTAGATACCGGGGGCTGCCCGGGGTGCACGGGCTCCTCACGGGTGTTCTCTTGGTTCCTTGGAGCTGCTCATCAAGCTCAAGAGAGTGTTTGAAAGAGTTGTGCCATTTTCAAATTTTGCAGTGTTTGCATTAATTATTGAAAAATTCATTTTTTATTGATTTCAAAATACAGTGTTGTTGCTTGACTGCTATGAAAAGATGAATCTATTTTGAAAGTTACCTAAATAATGCTTGGAAACTCCTTGGCAAGTGGGGTTGTATCCAGCCTTTTAGTAGGAGTTGTTTGCTGCTTGATTTTTTAAAATGGGATGTGAATTGCAGGTAAGCATTACTCATTAATTGTTCAAAGGTTTTGCTGGTTGTTGACTCTGCAGCGGGGAATTAAAAACTACAATTGACAGTATTAATAATACGGTTAATAATGCAGTTTTTTGTTGTTGATTTGGGGTTTTACCCCCAAAGCATTACTCAGCCACTGGAGGAGTATTTTGATATCTGAGTGTCCTGATCAATAAGGTCAAGAAAGATTGATTTCAGTGGCTGTTGCTGTGTGTACAGCAGAGATCATACATGGTCATTTGTGGAAGGGGATGGGAATTCTCTTGTTAACTTGGGAGCCGGGAAATCAGCAGACACATCTTACATGTCAATGGGCACTGAAAAGAGCCCTGGTGGTGTCAGTCATGGCCTGAGAGGAGGAGACTGACACTGTTAATTGAATTTCCCTGGAGAGCATGGAAATATCCCCTAATGTGGGGGAGGAATGGGGGAGTGGGAACCACACAAGCTGTCAGTGTGTGTGAGCTGATAACATTGATTTACCCCTGCTAATGGCCTGCCTTGAATAAAGAACTGCCCTGAGGGAGGACAGGCTTCACTACAATAGATCCTTGCCACTTACTAGAAATTCGTCTTACTCAGAAGAAGTCCTGCAAAACTCTAACAAAATATAATTGATCCAAAACCCCTCTTTCCATTCATACTGTGAAACACTGCATTTTTCTTTTGTTAATAGTTTACACTGCCTGACAAATTTATGTGTACAGGCTCACCAGGGGAAAAAAATGATTGGTTTTACAAATCATGAAATAAATTGCTGAGCTGGTGTTGGTAACAGTAAATAAGAAAAATATATACCATTAAATTTCTCCACAGAAGGAAGGGTTATTCAGCTCATTAGAAATTCCATGACTGTGCTAAAACAGCATGAAAGGGTGGGGTGTAATATTTATGCAAACTTGAATCACAAGAAAAGCCACACACAGAATATTTGCAGGCCTGTCTCAGTGGGATTTGCCTCCAGGTACAATCACACTAACAACTTCTGTTTGGACTTAGCCTTCATCTGATGTGTTCCATAGTACTGAATAAGGCTTTTTCTCACTTCTGAACCTCTTTCATAGTGTGGGAACATTCTGGGGTGCTGCGTGCCTGCATGACTGCTGTGGTCACACTTGCTCTTGTGTCTGCCTTCCCGCTCTGCTGGACACAAAAACATTCTGCACTCGGGGCCGAGTGATTCCACCAACACAGCAAGCAGTGCTTGTTTAATGCAGACTGAGAGGTTTATATATTCTCGAGATACTCAGATTGGAGAAATGTCTCTCAGGCAAAGGTACATCTTAACCCCTGTGTGTTTTGGAGTGCTGGCCGTTCATTGCAGCCCCCTGCCTGCTCCTCTCTCGGTGCTGCTGGCTGCCCCTGCAACACAGCAAAGTCCACAGCCTTCACTTGGAATCCAGTGCAAATTTTGAGTGCTAACAAGTGAGAGAGACGTGCTTTGCTTCAAGTGGTTGGTAGATCTCCAGACACTTCTTGATATGCCCACAGTGGCTCACTTGGATGAAGCTCTACAAAAAGTAGGAGCTTTGTGTCCAGTGCCGGAAAAGGGTTTGCAAAGAGTAAGCAAATTGAAGTGCAGGTTTTGAGGATCTGACTTGGAGTGTGGCCATTAGCTGCATGAAACATGTGGTTCACATGTCTCTAAATTAAATATGCGTAAGAGGTACTCCAAAGTCATAAGCACCATGTGGTTCCAGTTTTAAACAGGCTTGTGCCCCTCAGGTCATGTGTTGGTAGGAGGCAAGGAGCGCAGATCCCGATGCTGTGCTGTCCCCAAGGTGTGTCCAACAGGTCCTGCTGCTGCTTTGGGTGTGCTCTAGATTATTGCAAGGCAGCCCTTGGGTTTGTGCATCTCATCCTTTCTGGCAGAAATCCTGGAAGGAAGCTGTATTGACTTTCACCTCTGCTTTGTTTAAAAGTACATTAAGAAAACAAACACACACAGAGCCACAACAGCAGAATGCATGCAAATGTTACCAGAAAGCCCCAGCCTGAGGTTGGCAGATGTCGTATGGGACTCTTCAAGCTCTTAATAAGATCTGATAACATTCAGTTTAAGGTCTCCTATGAATGGGCCTTTGATGCTGGAAGAAAAACTCCTGTAACCTCTTACAGCAGGCAGAGCTGATGTTTGAAGTGGCAGAGCTACAGCACTTTTCCTGCCACAGTTCCCTTGATTTTATGCATGTTCATTCCTTGATGGACTAATTTTACACATCCATCACCGAGGGCAGCTGTGTATTTCAGATGTGCAAGGAATCCCAGACTAACTGCTCGAGTCTGCCTTGAAATGTCCTGCAATAGGGAACTCTCAGGAGCCAGGATACTGAGAGCTGTATGTCCTGTTAGTGTGACTGCAGCTCCAGTTTTAACTTGCTTATGCTTTTGTCATCTGTTTCCCTGTTATGTAAAGAGGTGAGATTCGCTGATTAAAAACTTGCTGATTAAAAAATCTACTGATTAAAAAATGTCTGCTGCATAGACGTGAGGCACTAAGCTGACTGAAGCACATGCATTTCTAAGGTGGTGACCTGACCTGGCTCAGAGGTTGCTGCCTCTCGGATGGTCATCCTTGCACTGCTGACAGAACAACCCTTCCCTGAAGTTCTTCCTAAAATTTGTTCATACAGGGTTGGGTTTGCCTTCAGGTTTTAAAATCCGTGCTGTTAAACGTTAGAAGAGTTCTGTGTGGTTTTGGGGAGGTCTGCGCTGGGCAGGGTTGGCAGACCCTGACTCTGAGCACGTGCAGGGGTGGTGGCAGCAGCTGAGGGCAGTGGCCTTTGCTCCGGGCTCAGCTGCACTTAAACGCTGCAGTTAAATCACGCCAGTTCAATCTGTGCAGCACTTACATGTGACATTTAGACAAGCCCTTCGTGAGGCTCTTGCCCATCCAAGTGGGAATATGGCACAGAGGTTCAGTAGGATTCTGAGGGAACCTCGTGGTTTTTGGAACTCAAGGGCAACAATTAATCTGCTTAACTGGAATTACTTTTATGTGATGCTTCCTTCCGATCACTAGTTCGAAAAAGATCACCAGCACAGCAGAAGTGGTAGGAGTCCTTTAACTACGTGGTTTGATTGAAGGTCTTACAGCTCTGCTCCTGAAGAGAGAGCAGCAGCAGCAGGATGCAGGTTTGCTCCATGGCCCAGCCCAAACAAACAGCACAGCTGAAGCTCCCGCATCCCCACAAGGCACAAAGTCCTACAGACAATTGCACTGCTTCTGTTCATCAAACTTCCTATGATTTTGTATGGGTCTGAGGATAGCTGTGTCCCTGAGCTCCTTCAAGCTCTCGAGGTGCTGTAAAAATCTCAGTAAATAATAGCGAGTGCTAAATAAATTGTTAAAGTGTGCAATTAAAATGGAACCAGCAAATAAAAGAGGAGACTTTGAATAAATTGGGCCACAGTGCATATAGTTACTTACAGCTCTCTTCATGCAAATCCAGGAGTAGCTGCCTTTCAACAGGCTAAGTTTCAGTATGGTTATCTACACTACTAATTCAGAATAATATTCTTACTGGAAACAGATTTCGGGGGAAATATACTTGCTTAGAGAAGGTATCATTTTGTAACTGAAAAATGTGTGAATATGAGCTAGTAATTGACTGCAGTGGTTTAATTGTTTTTCTAAAAAATGGGTCTCAATGCTCATGATCTCTAAAACGTGCTCTCTCAGTGACCATTAATGGTTTGTTTTGTGTCAGGCAATGTTTTTGGGTTTGGGATTTTTAGAGAGATTTTTCAGCCTCCTGTTTGAGCAGTGGTGATGTCAGTTATTTACATTTCGGTAAAATGTTTGTCGTAGCTTTCAAATACATGGGGACTGTAGACAGACAGTGTTTATCCCATTGTAAAGACTGTCAGGAATGGCTGGCTCTAACAACACACTCAGGCCCTGTATTTATGTTTGATTCTCTAAACTGTCGGGCCCATTGGGGATGGTGACCATAGCCAGGGGAAGAGGGACAACCCCCCCAATAATACAAGCTCTTCATCATCAGAAACTGAAACAATAAAATGAAAATCGGTTGAAGAACTAATGTCTGGAACAAAAGCAGTGTTAAATGGAACACATGTAAGCTTTTGTTCATGCAAAGTTTCTTCAAATATCTCTGCAGAGATTTAAAATTGCCCTGTGTGTGTATATGTGAGAGTATGTGTATATAAATATATATATGACATATATATATACAGGCAAAATAGATTTTAGAAGCAAATACTCTGTTACAAAGACTCAGAATTGTTGCTTAAAGTATATTTAAGAATAGAGTGAGAATTGTGATTCCCAAGCCCTTGCACATTTAATTTTGGTGCTGCAGATATTTGCTCCCAGGTAACTGTGTGTTCCTGGTGTAGCAGAGAGAGAGAGAATTGCCGGCTTCTCTGTACCATCGTGCATCAGTCCAGAAAAGCACCATAGGGCATTTCCTATGAAAAAGAGTGAAAATTACTGTTGGAGTGCATTTACCTAAATCATGAGCCAGTGGCTTTACCCACACTGTCTGTATTTGTGATCTTGGGTATATCCACGCGTGCACACCCCGGCACAGGGTCTGTATGTAATGTAACATACATTATTCTCTGCAGCCGCACTGTGGATTCATTTCTTGGGCTGACTGAAGCTTTACAAAGTGTACCTTTAAGCGTTATCCCAGCGATGAACAGCTTGGTCAGGGTTGCAGACTTTTATTGGCAGGTTTGTGCGTGGGAGGTGATCCTTGGCAGGGGGGTTCTGGCTCAGCCCGTTCCTCAGTCTCCACTAGAGGACACCACTGGCAGAAACAACAGCGCTCCTTTGAGTCCTTACGAGTAATAAATCTATTTAGAAGTAGAATTTCTTTCTGACAGCAGCTGCAGACACCAGCGTGCTTGGAAATCACACAGCTCTTTCTCCTCCTCAGAATAAACACTCACATCCCACCTTAACTGTGCTTTTATCCTTACGGGTTTTGTTCTCTGTGAAAGTAAGTGCTGCTCTTACTTGTTATAATGGGAAGTTAAAACTTTAAGGTTCATTTTAGCTAAACATGTGATGTATTTCTGTGCAAGTAGTGGATTAGTTTTTTAATCCATCCATTAATTTTTCAACTCAGGGTACTCCTCCAGTAGCCAGTTCCAAAGCTACAGTGATGTCATATTAAAGGAAGTCTTTAATCAAATGTAAAGCTGAATTATAAGAGTTTAAAAACAAAGTTCAAAGTCCAAACTTTATGAAGAGTATTGAATTAGAAAACATTAAAAAAATTAATTTTTTAAAGTAAAAAACTAGTAAGTTTTTTTAAAACTGAAATATAAGTTTTACCAGCTAAAACTAGAATTCAGGCCCTTGGAACTCTGTATATTGCCACTGAAAATCTGATGATTTTGGCAACACAGAAAGTAACATAGGGAATTCTGTATCTGTGCATCCTTTGTTGCAAGTGTTAAGTACAGAACCTGAATCAGAGCATGAACTCTACAAAGGATAAAGCAGATATAATTAATGGAAAAAATGAGCTGTGAGTAACCCTCCTCAAAATTAATTCACATCTTGAAGCCTGTAGGGGTGAGAATTAGAGAATTGTGATGTGTGGATGGTCAGCACTGAGTGCCAGTGGCGCACAGTGCCCGCAGAGGCGTCAGCAAGGCTCCTGCACTGCCAGCACTGCCCTGGGACACCGGGGTGTGCATGGCCCGGGCTGCTGCTGCTGGGAGTACAAACGTCCCTGGGACACCGGGGTGTGCATGGCCCGGGCTGCTGCTGCTGGGAGTACAAACGTCCCTGGGACACCGGGGTGTGCATGGCCCGGGCTGCTGCTGCTGGGAGTACAAACGTCCCTGGGACACCGGGGTGTGCATGGCCCGGGCTGCTGCTGCTGGGAGTACAAACGTCCCTGGGACACCGGGGTGTGCATGGCCCGGGCTGCTGCTGCTGGGAGTACAAACGTCCCTGGGACACCGGGGTGTGCATGGCCCGGGCTGCTGCTGCTGGGAGTACAAACGTCCCTGGGACACCGGGGTGTGCATGGCCCGGGCTGCTGCTGCTGGGAGTACAAACGTCCCTGTCCCTGTGACACCGGGCTGTGCACGGCCCAGGCTGCTGCTGCTGGGAGTACAAACGTCCCCGTCCCTGTGACACCGGGATGTGCATGGCCCGGGCTGCTGCTGCTGGGAGTACAAACGTCCCTGTGACACCGGCGTGTGCATGGCCCAGGCTGCTGGGAGTACAAACGTCCCTGTCCCTGTGTCACCGGGCTGTGCATGGCCCAGGCTGCTGCTGCTGCTGGGAGTACAAACGTCCCCATCCCTGTGACACCGGGGTGTGCAGGGCCCAGGCTGCTGCTGGGGGTACAAACGTCCCCATCCCTGTGACTGCAGCAGCAGGGGTGACAGTCCCGGCCCTGTGGGGCTGTGGGTTCGGGAGCAGCCCAGGGCAGACACAGGAGGAGCTCTTTGGACAGTGTTTCCCACTCAAAGAGCCTCCCTGTCCCTGCCTGGAAGGACAGCAGGACAGGTGTGGGGCTGTGCTGCAGGTGGGCAAGGCAGCTTAGCTCAGCAATCAGGCGTTTGCCCAGGGTTCTGTAATCTCTGGATTAACCTTTCCCCAAGATGAACATATAAATAGGAACTTGTTGCTAGAGGTCAGTCACAGAATATTTTTTAACTTGTTTGCTGGAAATGGTATTAAAAGGCAAGTTCAGTTCACAGATAAGCTCTGCAGTGTTCTTATGCCAAGATTATTGGGAGGTTCATTTCTGTGCACAGTGGGTGTAGTTGAAAACTGCTGCGGGATGTAATTAAATGCTGTCAGCTTCCAGTGTTGTGCTAATGGTGGCTTTTTGCTGTCAGATCAGGCTTCTGCGGCAGTTCAGAGCTAATACATCATATCAGAATGGATATAATGGATATTTATACATTCCAGGGTATGCAAAGTTCCCTCACTGCTAGACAACAGATATGTTTTAGTGTCATTAAAGCCCAGGCACTGATTTCTCAGTGTTGGGAGCTCCCTACTCAGGTACATTTCTGCCAATAGCAGATGCCAGTTTAGAAATTACAATAAAGTAATGATTAAAGAAGTTTTTATTTAATTTGGTCTGATGCCATATGTACACGTATTTTCTTTGAATTTTAAATTCAACAGTGATTTGAGACCATCACTTTTGACTTGAGAACATATCACTAGATGCCTCCATGGTCTGTTCTGAGGTTTGCAGTTCCTCACAAACCCACACTCCGCTGTGCCCCACAGTCCATTTTGGCTGTCCTGTGGATGGGCTGATGGGCAAATGGTCTGAGAGGTTATGAGAGAGCAGCCAAGGCAGTCAGGGTGAAAGCTGTGTTTGGAATTCAAGTGCCCTTGACTTCATGACAGGTCTTTAAACAGCCACTGCTCCCTCTCCAGATGTCCTCTCCCACATCATTTTAATATCCTCCGTTTGGCTTGGTTGCACTGGTTTTCAGAGTTTAGGTTCAGCAGAAATCAGCTGTTTTCTCGTGGCTGACAGCTCTCAGTAGTGACCTGTCAGTTCAATGTTCAGAGATACCTGACTGTCCTACTCACTGAGCAATTCATTGTCCAATAAATGTTGAGAGGACAGGACATGATCACGTAATTTTGCTTTTTATTTACCTGTTTGGGAACTTCTATTTGTGAGATTAATCAGAAAAATTCACATTAGCCTCAGCTAATGGAGCGATCTATGGAGATCCTGGAGCAGTTGTTCCTCTTCCTAAACCTCTGTTGTTGCTCTCCTCCTTTCATTGATGCACTTACTAGATGCTCTGCTATTCATGAACAAACCAAACATTTATTTTGAATAAGCACAGGTGCTGCCATGCTCAGTGCTGGCTCTCAGGCTGTCTGTGAGGGTAATTCTTCCTTTCCCAGGCAGTATTGTCTGTTCCCTGTTCTGCTGCGTGGCGTGGGGGAAGCAGCTGAACAGAGCATGGAGTTCACGGCTTTACCTTTCCCTGGCTTTCCTGTACGGCTTTCACTGACTCTCGAGGCTTCTCACTCAGCATTGGGAGGGTCCTGTCCTTTCAGCAGCAGGGCGCTAGGGTGCCTCTCTGTGACTTCACTGCTCAGCTGAAAAGCCGCTGCAGAACTCGAAGGAGATTGTGTAAATAAGGCTCATCCTGTTCAATTAGATCACACAGTGAGTCAGTAGCGAGTCCTATTGAATTTGGTTGAACCTTACAATGCGGGCAGATGTTTGCAAGCAGAAAAATGAATTAAGTATATGATAGCATCGACAGAAATTAGGTTTATGTGCACGGGATGTTTTCAGGACAGGCTTAAGAGTCAATTTCTAGTGTTGGTGCTGTCCTTAGGCCTGAACCAATTTTACCTTGCTTGTCAATAGAAGACTTTCAGAGAGGAGAGTCAAAAATGCCTCTTCTTCTTTTATTTTTGATGCAGTTAAAAAGTAAGGTGAGCCTCATTTTTATATTGCATTTAAATACTGTATCAACTTACTTTTCCAGCCTTTTAGTTCTTAGCTATTTGCCTTCCTCTGTGCTAAATGCAGGCCGTGAAGTTGCAGTTGGCATATATTAACTGTTAAAAAAGGGGAAAAAAGGGTGAAAAGCTGGTTTTACCCAGATGGCTCAGGGGCCAAGGCACCTTTCCATGGCGTGTGCCACGTGCAGGGAGTGAAACCTTCCCCAGGCCCCTCTCCTGCCAGCGGGTGCCAGGGATCCATCCGGGTGCTGGGGACCCATCCCCTCCTGCCTGAGGCACTGGGCAGAGGAAACACAAACACAGGAGCTGCCTTATCTCTAAGGCTTCAAAATCAGCCTCCAGGCTTCGGGATTGGCACTTTGAGGTGCGATGGAGCTTTTCCCGAGGCCTCCTTTCTGGGGCTCCAACCCCTAGGCAGGGCAGGGGGAGAAATAGAAGCAAAATGTGGTGGATATTCCTTCCTGTGAGTGAATGCCTCCTGCCAATCCCAACGGCACCGAGCCAGGTCTGGCTCACCTTTTAATCCTGAACCAGCTTTCCATTGATACTCAGCGGCTGGAGTTTTATTGTGGGTGAATTCACTCATGTTTGAAGACCAGCCTGAGAGTTTCACATGCAGTAGGGGATTATTATTACACTAATTTCACTAAAGAGAAGTGTTGCAGGGAGCAAAATCGTTTATTTTAATAGAAGATGCTACTTTGGTGTGCTCTCCAGTGATTTTCACTGTATAAAGTCGGGAGGACTGCTCAAAGAATGTAGATTTTCTACAGTCACAAATACGTCCATGGGTTTGTATGTGTATGGAGGTGCAGTTGTGTATTTATTTAAAGGGAGAGGAAAGATTGAAAAAAAAAAAAAAAGGAGGAGCCAGCCCAGTATTCAGTTGTCTGGTTTGTTTTTCTAAGGCAGCTTTGAACTGCATTTCTTAGCCCCTGGCATTTTAGATAGAATCTTCAAACACTAGATAAAAGGAAAGAAAAAATTCTTAAGATGGATTTAAACTATATTTTACTAATTAGTTATTATTTCTTCCATCAGTGAACAGTTCAGAATAGAGTTGCACAAGTGTGTTCTTTCAGAAATAGAAGTCAGCATGTTTCGAAGTATTTGGGTTCCATTCAGAAATAGTTTCTTCTGAAATATTTTAGTTCCTGAGGTCTGTTCAAACAGGCTTTCCAGATCAGCTTCTGATTCGGACATTCTGCAGGACCAGCAGAAAACATTCTTTACGTTGATGAAGGAAAAACAATTTTTCAAAATTTCCTTTTTAGTCTACATGAAAATATTTATTTTGGAGGGTTGTCTGTGAGGGAGGGTCTACACCAGAGTATTTCAGTGAGTTCAAAAATATTTCCAATAGTCAAAATGTGCTAGAGTCACATAGAGCAGAGATAGTAAAGCTGGCATTCAATCATTTCAGCTGTTAAAGCTCAGCATTATTTCTGATTCTGCTCTACTTATTAACTGATAATAATACTTTAACAGGGGAAATGTATGGAAGTGAATACTTTGGTCCAGGACGTTGGATTTCACCCAATAACTCTCACACCAAATTAATAGATTATGATTTAACTAGGATCATATTTTTCTAGGAGATATTCAGGTTTGATTTAAAAACTTTAAATGATTGAGAGTTGACTATATATGCTAAGTATATTATGCTCATCAGTAATTGCTCTTGGCAATAAAAACCCCCCATTTTATTCTTACCTGAGTTCATTTGGTTTCAGCTTCCAAATATTAGCTGTTCCTGTGCTTTATCAGGAATCTCTGCCCATTCAGCTCCTCCCACACTGGCAGCCCATCATATTTTCACTTTCCCCAGCATAAACTCAGTGACACCGCTGTCGTGCCTCCCGGTGAGGCAGATTTCTCTGCCCTGCTCCGTTCTGCAAGCGCTGCAGGCTGCCAGTGCCCTGTGCAGCGAGAGGGGAGCAGCAGGGCCAGGCAGAGGGTTTGCTTCGCCTCTCCTGGATACAAACACACAATCCAAAAGCTGCTGCAGAGGGGTGCTGGCTTTGTTTCCCTGGGTTACTTTGTGCTGCCCGCTGAGCTGTATAAATTGAGCAGTGATGTTCCCCGGGCTGGTTTTGTTTCTGAAGTGCACGGCTCACATTGTGCGGCTGCTGTAACGAGAGCAGCGGAAGGCGGCCGAGTACCAGCACGGGCCAGTTGGCCTTTTCAGGGGTTCCTTTGTTGGGTAGGATGGGGCATATGTGTAAATCACTCTTCTTGAGCTGTGTGTATTTTTCTGTACCAAATGTCAGATAATGAGATGGAAACATTATCTCGAACTTACTATTTGGTCTGCTCATTTTCGAATTTGCCGAGCATACTTGTGTCCTCGGCTAAGTGGTGCTTCGGAGGGTGCCACAGATGCCAAACCCCGATAAAATCTACCCTATCTTGTTAATGAACACACAAACAGTTGTTCCCCATCTGCTGCCTCTGCCTGAAAGGTTCGGGAGCCCTTCCTTCTTGATCACAAAGGACATAATTATTGTCTGTAGAGGAGTCAAGTACAAAGACAGTCCATCCAGCCTGACCGCTGCTACACTGCAGGCCACCAAAGATTAACAGCTGCTTCTCCTTTGATTAGGTTAGGTAATAACAGTTACTTTAGTTAATAATTGGATGGATTCCCAGGCCATGTAATTCAGGTTTAGGCTGTCATTTTTTGCTGGCATGTAGCTGAGCTGTATTATTGGAACAGAGCCTGTAATCCTATTAGTCAGTTGTCACTCAAGCCACAGGAGAGAAGGGAAATTCGGATCCATTAAGGTGTTGTAACAGGTAAGTAAATAAGCCAGCCGTGCTTGCCCACGGTGCAGGGAGCTGTCTTGATTGTTTGTCTTCTTTTTTAAGGATTAATTTTAAGTTTCCAAACATGTTTAATTGATAATTAATCCATAAAATGGTTACGTGGTTTGTCTAATTTGTCGCTGTTTCTGTTTACTGTGCCACACGCATTAGTGTACTCACACTTCCCACTAAGTTCCTTGATTCCTGTGGTGTTCTGCTGAACTTAGTGGCTGTGTGCTTCAAATGACAAGCTGGTAATGGTCCAGAGATTAAATCCACGCTTCCTGTCACATCAGCTGGGCTGGCTTTCCTCCTGTGCAAACAAGACCACTGCAGTTCCCAACGACGGGCTTGGGAGGGATAAGGAAAACAGACTTTCCATGGGTTGGTTCTGAGTGCTGTGTCTGCTGCTCTGAGGAACTGCAGCTCTGTTTTTGTTTTTCTAGTGTTTAAGACACATCTAGGTGGCATCCCCACGGTTTTTGTGCCTTCTCGTCTCTGTTAAAAATGCATAGATGACAGTAATAATCATTTTTGCCTACTTGTTCGTTGGTCTCTGCTCTCCCATGTCACCAGGTAACTTCTGAGCATAGAAGTCCTTTTGTATTTAAAAATCAAATTCTTTTAAAATGTTATTTGAATAGTTGTGAATTTCTGAAAATACATATTTGCAAATCAAATTTTTACACATTGTTTAAAAACAATGCATAAAACCATGTTTATGTATTTTCTGTTGTTCAAGGAACATGAATCCCGTGGTACTGCTTGCAGAATAACCCTCCCAATCTAAATGTGCAGCCACTCAAAGAACAGCTCCTACAGTGAAACCGTGAAACAGCTTTCATAAACAGGACAGCTGATTCATTTGGGAGACTAGGTTAGAAGTCGAGGCTTCTTTCAAGCAGCAGAACCATGCACTGCTGGTTTATGCCCTTTTCCAATAGGGGTTTAATATTTATTCCCTGTAGGATCAATCGTTTTTCATACTCACGTGATGCCTGATCTGCTCAGAGCTTCGGGTGCCACCAGAGCAAAAGTTGTAGTTACCTGGAAGGGTCTCTCATTCTGACACAGGTTCAGGTGGGAATCAGTTTAAATCAATTTAAGAATATTATGTGAGCAAGGGCTCTGAGTAACTGAGAGGCCTCAGTCCACTTCTTTTGAAATTCTATTGCAGTGTGTGTCAGCTAATGTGAAGCTTTAGCTTTCCAGGATATTAAGTGAGTTTGGATCATATTTTCAAGGATCTTAGTTCATTTTTGAGAGAAAGACAAATTGGATAAGGCAGCTTGCTCCCATTATTTACGGTCTAAGAAGATTTCTTTAGATTAATATAAAAATACTTAAAATTTGAAAATTGCTTCAAGTAGGAATTAATTCAGACATATTTTAAAATAACTTGGTGTGATTTGGCTGCTTCAGAGATAGGATGACAGTACGTTTCAGCACTGGGGAGATTTAATGCTCTCTGTCCATTCTAACAGCTCAGTAGGGGGGTATGAGGTCTTGCCATGGGTGGCTGAGGGGTAATTTCTTTTTCCAGTGTTCCTCCAGTGCCACAGTGTTCACCCCGAAAACACCAGCAGTGCAGTGCCCAGGTGACTCTGCTGCTCCTCTGTGGCCAGGGCTCATTCCCTTCAGCTGCCCTGGCCTGAGGCCAGGCTCCAGGGGTTGTGCCTGGGCTCACGTGGCTGTGCCCGGGCTCACAGGGCAGTTCCTGGGCTCATGGGGCTGTTGCTGCACTCACGGGGCTGTTCCTGGGCTCACGGGGCTGTGCCCGGCCTCACGGGGCTGTGCCTGGGCTCACGGGGCTGTGCCTGGGCCCCAGGGGCTGTTCCTGGGCTCACGGGGCTGTTGCTGCACTCACGGGGCTGTGCCCGGCCTCACGGGGCTGTGCCTGGGCTCACGGGGCTGTTGCTGCACTCACGGGGCTGTGCCCGGCCTCACGGGGCTGTGCCTGGGCTCACGGGGCTGTGCCTGGGCCCCAGGGGCTGTTCCTGGGCTCACGGGGCTGTTGCTGCACTCACGGGGCTGTGCCCGGCCTCACGGGGCTGTGCCTGGGCTCACGGGGCTGTGCCTGGGCCCCAGGGGCTGTTCCTGGGCTCACGGGGCTGTTGCTGCACTCACGGGGCTGTGCCCGGCCTCACGGGGCTGTGCCTGGGCTCACGGGGCTGTGCCTGGGCCCCAGGGGCTGTTCCTGGGCTCACGGGGCTGTTGCTGCACTCACGGGGCTGTGCCCGGCCTCACGGGGCTGTGCCTGGGCTCACGGGGCTGTGCCTGGGCCCCAGGGGCTGTTCCTGGGCTCACGGGGCTGTTGCTGCACTCACGGGGCTGTGCCCGGCCTCACGGGGCTGTGCCTGGGCTCACGGGGCTGTTGCTGCACTCACGGGGCTGTGCCCGGCCTCACGGGGCTGTGCCTGGGCTCACGGGGCTGTGCCTGGGCCCCAGGGGCTGTTCCTGGGCTCACGGGGCTGTTGCTGCACTCACGGGGCTGTGCCCGGCCTCACGGGGCTGTGCCTGGGCTCACGGGGCTGTTGCTGGGCCCCAGGGGCTGTTCCTGGGCTCACGGGGCTGTTCCTGGGCTCCATGGGCTGTGCCCGAGCTCCAGGGGCTGTTCCTGGGCTCATGGGGCTGTACTTGGGCTCCAGGGGCTGTTCCTGGGCTCATGGGGCTGTACTTGGGCTCCAGGGGCTGTTCCTGGGCTCAAGGGGCTGTGCCCACTCTGGGGTTCCTCAGAGCCGGGCACTTGGCTGGGGACCAAGCTCATCCCACGGGCAGATGCCAGCAGCTGCTTGGGCACCAGCACTGCCTTCCAGGAATGGCTTAGAAGCCCTTGGAGTTCTCCATCTTAAGAGAGTTGCTGGAGATAAATACATTAAATGTCATGCTGGAAGTCGGGTATCCCTGCGTGGCAGCCCCACAGCTCTGTGAGCACAGGTAGCAAATGCCCCAGCTTTGCTGCTCGTTGCATCTTCCTTTTACTGAAGCTTCTCCCTCTCTCTTCTGTACACATTGTTAGGGATTTGTTTTCATTCATAAGCACTAAAATGCTGATGGATTTTTATGAGTAATCTAGAAAGAGGAGTAATAGGACATACGGCTAAATCCTAGAAAATCAGAGGAAATTACAGGTTCCCTCCTGCTTGATAGAAAACGGTAGTAGTAAGAGAAGTTTTTGAAATGCAGATGTGTGTTTTGACAAGTATACTTGTATTTTAGTGAAGTATTAGACAAAAGTGAACCAGGCACTCTGAGAAAAATCTGTCTTTTATAGTGATGCTCCAGGTTGAAATGGAAGGAGAGCACATAGGAAATGGAACAGCTTCAGAAGATGTGTATCTTTTTAAAATAAATACCTGACAACCTCCCCTCAGAATAGGGAGATATTGTTGCCTCTTTCAGTGTGGCTCTGGTGACTGATTTGGGATGGGGGAAGTTCCTTTCTGGACACTTCATACTGGGTATTTATGGAGAAAAGAGAAGTTCTGGAAAAAATCACAGATAAGAAAAGTTCACATGAAAAAATACAAATGAAAAGATTGAGTTGAGCATTAAAGAAAGCACAGAGTTGAGAAACAAGCCAAGTAGGAAAAGGAAGCAGCGCATGAGTTCAAGAGTGGAGCAGTTGCTGAGGGGAGAAGCAAAATGAATGCAATCAATCGGATATAACTCAGAGTAATGGGATGAAATAGAGAAAGGGCATATTTGGTCTAAATGGCAGGAAAGACTTCTTGCCACGGGAGCTAACAGGTTGTGGCATAATCTCCCATGAGAGATCGGGAAAGTGAGCAGTGGCAAGCGCTGGGCACAGCGGGGACTGCAGTAGCACCAACAAATAAATCAGCAGCGCGGCCACCCGGGCCCTGAGCTCCTCGTGTGCCCGTTCCCGAGGCAGGGCCACGCTGGAACTGACCCCACCTCTCCCTGCACCCGGGCAGGGCTGAGCTGAGCGAGCAGGGAGGGTTGGAAAGGCCCTGGGCTCTGTCTGGGGGTGCTGCGGGGCAGGAGGAGCTCTGAGAACTGTGGCTCTGAGCCAGGGTGCTCCAATAAAGTCAGTAATGATGATTTATGGCAGGACTGTTTCCTTGCTGTTTGGGTCTTTTCTTTATGGCTCTACCAGGAGTTGGTGGAAAGTGTTATTGGGAGCCAAGGGAGCTTAAGGAGGCAGGGTTTGAGATTTTTTTTAGGTGGGAGGAAGAGGAAGCAGAAAAAGAATAGATGAGTGAAACTCAAAAATAGCTGCAGTTAAGGCACACTCACTGGGCTAAAATTAACTGCTAGAAATCATGCTTATCAACTAGCCTGGAGGAAATCCCTGATTTTCTTAACTGCCTGGTGAGTTGGCACACAGATTTCCACTCATTTGAGGCTAGTTATTCCTTGGAAGGTAAACCTTTTGGTTATCCAAAAATCTAAATGCCGTTCATATTGATTGTGGAAAATGCTTCCTTTTTGAATATCTGACTTTTGTGAACAGTTTTTCTGTAGTTTGTAAATTAAGTACAATATAGCTGTTAATGGAGAGAAAGTTGCATGATTTAAATAAAAAGTAAGATATTTACTTCTGTGTGTAATGTCTGATCTCACAGGGAAAAAGGTTGTCCATCTAAATCACATTACAGCTGCTTAATTATTTTTCTAGTTGTTCAAATAAAGACTTTATTGTCAGAATCATTAGGAGTTTTCTCTGTTGTGCAGTCTGTTAGAGCAGAATACATTCTTTACAGACTGACAATAATAGTATTTATAGAGAACTTCCCATTTTCTCCCCATGTGTGAAGTGCTTGCAGCACTGGAGGATGGGAGGAAAGAAGAAATTATTTCTTATTAACTAGAATATCAACATTGACCAAATCAAGATGATCAAATGCGAACTGCCAATAAAACTATACAAAATCAGCAGGTGAGAAGTAGAGAAGAAGATCTTACTTGCTTTATTGTAAACAGAGGAGATTAAACCAATTTGCAGGAAGGGAAAAGAGTGGAAGTTCTCAAATCGTGGATCTGCCCCAGCAAAACCCAAGGCATTTGCAAACTCTGAGATTCCTGGTGGGATGGTATTGAAGTGTAAAATCCTCCTGTGTGCAAGTTCCAAGTGGACACCTGGGGTAAAGGGATCTGCCTGAGCTGTTTTGTGCATATTTAGAAACCAAGCCTGGAGGTTGTCTCCTGCTGGGAAAGTTTGTAAAAAGGAGGAAGTACCCACCTAGAGATTGTCAATATTTTTAAAATCATACAAAGCAGAACGGCTACAAAGACAATAGCAGCAGGTAAAGATGAACTTCATTCCAATCCCTATAACTGTATGTCATTACAGAAAATACCATATTCAGGTGTATTACCTGGGTAGTACGATATTCAGGTGTATGGTACTTTAAAGAAATAGCAGCTGGGAGTTACAGCTCCTGCTCTGGAAAGGTCTCTCTTGTGCACGAGCAGTGAAATGCTCTTTTTCAAAGGTGTTCAGCATGATGAATAAATGTATTAAGGACTTCCTGCGTACACAGAAACCACAACTGTCAGATGTGCCCTTTATGTGGACATTTCCTGAATTTCTGTTGGTTCTCTCCCGTGTTTGTGTTTCTGTAGAACACAGCAGATAAAATTGCATTCCGGGCTGCAGGAGGACTGAGTGCCCTTGAGAACGTTCTTCAGACGGTGACTGCTCCCCCCAGCCTGAGTGCAGCTGCACGGGTTCCCTTTAAGTGAGTATGATGGGTGCTTCATCTGCCACTTAGAGTCACTAGAATATTCATTTCATATCTGCTGCTTCACTGCTTCCTCTTCTCCTAGGCCCGTGTTGAACTTCACAACAAAAAACTCTGCTGTTCTCTATGCCGTGGAGGGTGAAAGACATTTCCCCTCACCCTCTGGTTTCCTACCTGGGTGGTTTTATTTTGAGCTCTGATATATTTGAGCAGCAGCTAATTGTATAAAAAGGGAAAAGACAAAACTGTGTTTAACAGAGGAGGAGATACATGTCTTTCGAAGTTAGCCTGCAAAGATCTCCAGTGGGAAGCAGGGGAATTTTTTAAAGGGTTGTAATGCACTGGAATCTGTCTGCTTTGAAAATTAAATAGTTGTAAGACACTGCTGGCTGAAAGGGCTTCTGCAAACAGGTAAATCAAAATTCTTGTGGATTAGAGAAATTCCTCTTTCCAGAATGTAAGAATGGAAGGGTTTAAATGTCTAATCCCTCAAAAAAGAAGGTGGTGACTAAGCAGAATTCCTGCAAAAACTGGTAACTCCAAAGCACGCTCTTTTCCCTAATCTCTAGCTGTAGTTTTTATACAGTCAGGAGCACGTAGGTGCTCTCAGAGCAGAGCTGGGCATGGTTGTAGTACAAGAGGAGCCAAGCCCAGGATATCCTGCTGTGTACCATTGTCATTGTTCATTTGCAGATATTTTGGAATATTGGTATAATTGTAATTCGGGCACTACACTGTGAGAGTTTGGATTAAAACTGGCTGATAATATGTCATGGGACATAAGCGTGAAGGGCTGGGAAAGAGCACTCAGGAAGAAACTTTTTTTAATAGCTTGACTTTGCACTCCTAAGAGAATAAATAAAATTCCTGCCTTCACAGCCATACCAGACACTTGCTGCACGTGCAGCCAGCCCCTATGGTGAGCAGCTCAGGGACAGCCTTGGGCCTCTTCATTTGTAGAGGCTCTAACTGAGTTATCTCATCAGTGTGGGATGAACTTCACAAGGGACACGACTGCCCTGTGTGCCCACTTAAAGCCAAGTTTAAACTTTAAATTCTTAGAATGTGCACAATCTATACGTCTTCAATTCTTGTTTCTTCCTTTTAGGAACAGTCTTGCTATGGCAGCCTTTGTTGAGAAGGTTTGAGAACACTGTGTTTACGTTACTGAAAGCATTGTGTTTGTTAGGAGTTTGAGGATGCATTAGTTCTCAAAGGAATTTGTGTACTGATAAATAAAGCCCCATGTCAGCCACATTTGTGTATCAGAAATCACAACCCGAGGGTTGATCACAGGTTCTCCTCTCTCTGACAGTCACTGTCTATCTCACACCCCTTGCAGACCAGTGGTCTCTCAGATTCCTGAGCCTGTTCATGACTGAATTATAAAAAGAATTTTTGCATCTTTGAAAAATTCTCTAAACATTGTTTTATTAACACAAATTTTCCATTAGCCGTATTTCCAAAAGAAATACGGGGGCAGAAAAGAGATTAATATAAGCTGGCAGCACTGTCTGTTAAAAACATCTTCTGAAGAACTTTGCTCCACTCCTGGAATACAGCATTTCATTCAGCGTCACAGCAATTTGCAGTCTCCAAATTTGTAGGCATGGGCAAGTAAGGAAGTTGGGAAGTTATCCATCAGTTTGCACGTAATTTGACACAGGATGGGGCTCTCTAAAGCAAACTGCTCGTGCAGGGTTGTTGTGCAAGAGTCTGACTGCAAGAGTCTGGCTCAGAGAGTCTGCTGGAGGTGGCCCAGGGGCTCGGTGCTGCTGCGTGGGCTGCAGAGCCTCCTCTGTTGGCATTTCTGTGGTGGTTCTGATGGAGAAGAATGCTCTGTGCAGAATCTGCACCTCAACTGTCGGAGCAAGCAACAGTTCCAGAGGGTGGGACTTTCTAGGAGCAGTCTGAACCAGGCACAAACCATGTTTGTGGGTATTGGTGCGGTGTCACTGAAAGGATTTAAGAAACTTTTCACATACAGAGTGTTTGAGGGAGGTCCATAACCAAAAGACAATCACAGAATATATTTAATTCTTTAAACAAGGAAGAAAATTCAGATCACATTTGTAATTTAATTTTGAAATTAATTTGAAGTTGCTTTTCTTTTTCTTGTGCAAATACCATTTACATCCTGATTTCTTGAACTTTGAATCTGGTGAAGCAGCAGTTTTCTGTGTTTAAAGACAAAGCAAAGCCCTGTGGAGAGAAGTTGAATGAAGACCTTTCATGAATTGCCCTCCAGTCTTCCCCCAGCCAAATATGCTTTGCTAAAGGACACTGCTGGACTTCAGATTGTTTGTGGGTTCTTGTAACGTTTAACCATTTGTATTCATCTTGAATTGGGAATTTGTCTGTTGCTTTGTGATGAGGATAAGCTATTTACAAGTAGGTGAGGAGATTACACGGGCTATTATCTACATCTCTCTTTCTCCAAACCCCTGGCAGTATGGTGCAGCTCAGAACTTTAATCCCATGTCTACAAGATAAAGCTTTATTATCAGAAGCTGGAACAATATGCCTGTTGTTTTGTACCACTGTCCAGCTCGGTAGTTAGAGCAGCAGGACGGGAAATGCTGGGAGGAACATGTGGCATTTATGAGACAGATGATCCATTTGGTCTTGGGGCAATTTTTCTCCCCTTCAAATAAATCACTGGCAAAGGGAAGGAGAGAGCAGTGGGTTATAGTAAGTTTTATTTTTGGTGTTAACATAACATAAAAATTCATGTCCAGCCACATGATTTCTTAAAGCAGCATTGTGTAGTTCTCCAGAATTTGTTGAGTTCTCCAAAAAACAAAACACAGTCAGCAGAATTTGTAAAGACTTCAGAGCCTTCTGGTATTTTTCTTACACTTCTACAGAAAAGCAGATGGGAGCTGCACAGCAAAACAATTCAATGCTGTAAGATGAGGAGCAGGAGATGAGTGTTGTCCCTGGGTCACCTGGCACTGGGCAGCTCCCTCAGCCCCTTTGTGCTGTGCTGGTAACGAACCTGCTGACAGCTGAGGCTGGTGGGGTTTAGTTCATTAACATTTGGGAAATGCTTTCACTTCCTTGAGTGATGAGGATTTTCACAGAGAACTTGGCAGTAGTTGTGTAAAGAACAAAGTGGGACTTTGGCTACAAGATAGGACTGAAGTCAAGTTTAATGTATCTTCTATTTTCATCCAGTTTCTTGCATCGTTTATTTAAAGCAAATATTACCAGGGTAAAAAAGCTCAAATCATAATTACATACATAAAAAGAAGAAGTTAGTGCCCCCGTAATTTTTTGGATAGCATTGATACAAATTACTTTTTTCAGTAAGAACTATTTTGAACCAGGAGGTGCTTTTACAGCTTGTTCTCTGTAATTTTTACTTGGGTTTATGAGCATACACTTCTTAAGCTGCAGTGTTGCTTTTCATGCAGTTTCATAGGATTGTTCACAAACAAACTTTTTTTTTACATAAAATGCAGAACAAGCTTTCGTATTTTCCTGTGAGGTTATTCCATGTGAAGGAACATGCCAATTTCTTAACTTACTAGAAACAAATTAATTGAAAACTAGCAATTGGTGAAAGGATATAAAGACACTCTAAAGAGAGTGAGCACTGCAAGTTCAACATCTGAAACCTGCAGTGTCTGTCTCTTCCCGATTCCTGCCCGACTCCTGCTGTCTGCTTTAGCTGGAGTTTGGGCTCAGAGCTCAAGAATAAAGCAGCATTGCCCTCGTGTGCAATAAAGGAACAACAATTTGGCTGCTGAAAGCAGCTCTGTGAAATGTTACGAAACTTTCAGATTTCCAGCCAGGTCTTGCATGAAATGATGGGTAAGCCAGGGGCTGGAGGATTTTGGTAGAAGGTTTTCAAATTCTATCACACCTGTAAATATTGGGGTGAATTAATTGTTTGTCATTTGTCATCCAGCAGTTTATTCCTAAGTGCAGCAGCATTTCAGAATGAAGCTCCAGTCTGGGTTTGGAAGGGTCTTGAAGCATAATTGATGCTGAGTTTTATCTTCTATTAATTCAGTCAGACTTTGGCTGGAGCCCATTTTTAATTGGATATCCTTAAATAATGTAACAACAGACAAAACAGTAATTATGAATCTCTGGGGGTTCCTGATTGTGTGAAAGACTCCATGACTGAAGTGTAAGAGTCTGTATGGTCTTCAAGAGTTAAAACTGATATTTTTAACCTTAAAATTAGGGGGTTTTTATTGTTGTTTCAGTCCATATTCTTACCTTGCTGCTTCTTTACCCATTCCACTCTTCAGCCATTGTGTGCACCATTTTTGAGTAACATTTCACCTCCCACTTCTCTGCAACTCAGCAGGGAATTACCAATACTGATGCCTTTCCCCATCTGAGTGCTACATAATACTCAAACTGGTTAAAAATGAGCAGTTTTCTGCTGAATTAACACATCTTAAATTTGCACTGCCAGATTGAGCTTTTGGGGTTATTCATTGATAATCATAGTATGTTCACTTATAATGTCAGAAGTTGTAAGAGTATGGAAAAGCATTATTCTTGAAACAGGTGAATTGTTAGATGGTGGTGGTGCCCTGGTTTTTGTAAAGCAAAAGTCGAGTTCTTGCCTCAGGATCCTGGTGCACTGTCATGGGTTAGTTTTCCATGCCTGCATACTGTTAATGCCTCAGTATTTTTAATAAAAGTTAAAGTTTGTCAACTTGTTTATATCAGGCAAATTGAGGCAATGAAGATGTGCTAACATAAAGAAAGATCACATGCAGACATGTAAACTGTTGAGATCCAGCTTGATGAAAATGAGCCCTCCTCCTTCATACTCAAGTAAAATAAATACAACGTACACATGCATATTTTTGTCTAGTTTAAAGGCCGATTTCTTTTTTGGCTCAAAGCTTGTGTACCATAAGGAGTGTTTTTATAATTGGATTTGCTCTGGAGGAAAGCCTTGCATCCGAGGGCAGCCTGGCCGGGGTGGAGCGAGCGTGCTGGCGGCAGAGCTGGAAAGCTGATTTGTGGCTGTGATACAAAGTTTAGAGCAACATCAGTGATCAATAACCGCCTGCTTTGCAGCCAGAGCCTCCTGCTGCAGGCCCTCAGCCGCCTTGAGACCTCTGGAGGTAACAGCTTGGAGTTCACAGCAGTTAAGGGCTTCCAAAAGGGATGAAAACGATGGGAAATGCGTTGGGTTTCTCATGCCAGCGAGTTCAACGTGCGCTTAAATAAAGTTGTGGCTCTGCCGCTCGCAGCCCCTCGCTCGTCTCGGTGGCCTTGTGCAGAAATGGTGACAGTTGACAGCTGTTGTTCCCTTAATAAGATTAAAGTAAAGAAATTAGTTGTGCTGTCTCTAATCTGCCATTTAACACTGCGAACCACCTGGGGACACTTCTGTGCTGACGCTGCCGTGCTGAGTTGCAGTGAGGCCGCGGAGCCGAGGCAGAGCTGAGCGTGTGCCGTGATCAGAACGGGCTCAGATGAGCAAGCTCATGGTATCAATTAAATGAACCCTCCTTATTGCTGTGAAAAATTAATTTGACATCCATTTGCTTACAGCTCCTTTTCAAACGCATTACGGGAGTCTCTGGAAACGCCGGTACTCCTTGTGACAGGACGTTCAGCTGGGAGACACAAAAGCAGGATGCATTCTTACAGGGGGCTTTGGTCTTTGTAGAAAGTGGGAAGGGTTTGTGTTTTCAAGTGTAAAATAAATGATCCTCTTAGGAATTAGGAATCCCATATATCAAAAAGCCTTTATTGCAGTGAATTAACTAAATCACCTCAGAACTCTGAAATGCCGTCAGAATTAACCTACAAGTTCATATTGGACACTTTGGATGAATGATAATGTTTATATTTAAATAGAATTGATCCTTATTTTAGAATAGCTGATAAAATGACAGAAGCTGATTTAAAGCATCTTCTCAACAGAAAATAGAGACTACCAGTAGAGTTTCACCTCTCTCCTTGTAAACACACCACGCAAGGGAGTAATCCTCATGGAAGATAGAAGTAGGTGCCCAATGAAAATATTTTTCAGCATTACTGGGAGAAGGGAACTAAATCCCTTTATATAGTTAGGAGAGGAAAAGAACACTTGCAAGGGATTTTTAAAAATGCACATGAAGCATGCTGCCTGAAGTGCCTATAGATGTTACCCTTGTAGGGTAAAAATTAGGTGAAATAGATGAAAATTAACCTGCCTTTGATCAATAAGTAATTATTTAATATTGTTTTCACATCATGTAAACTGCAGATTGAAACAGATTTAATTAGGCAGTAGAGTAAAATTAATTACCAGTACAGTTAAATGAATATAACTGCTAATATGGTGATACTGAGGAAAGGAGGACAAGTATAAATGTTCATTCACTTCTTTTCTAAATTCTCTAGCTGAAGAGAAGACAACCCAGCCATACAAATAAAAAAATTTTTCTCTACTTTTTCTGCCCTCTGAGCATTTCCATCTTTCCTTAGCTTGAGAATCACAATATATGTAGGGAAGAGGCTTCCATTTCAGCTCTTGGGAGCCAGACTAAGTGACCACATGCCTCAGCAATGAACCCAGCAGCAGTAAAGCCACACTCCTTATGGTGTAAATAATTTTGTTGTTGCAAAAGTATTTTAGGAGAGAGATAAAGTGTAAAACTCAGCTCCAGAAGTATGTTGAACTAGTCTGCAGCTTATTCTGTTAAATACCAGCTTTGATGATTTCGGTGCAGTAACTTGGTGTTTGTTGCAGTCCCACTTTTGTTTGACCTTTCAACAGTGCTCATAATTTATTTTCTTCTTTGGAGCTTACTTGAACTTAGTCACATTTTTTCACATGTTGAGAAAGACCCAGCAAAGTTAAAGTTCTTTTCCTTTTGCTTTGCTTTAGACAAACAACTTGAATGTCTAGCCATCTGTATTTATCATTGGATATATTTATGATGCATTTGTGTTGTGTCTGTGCGTGTTTGTGTAGTAACAGCGATGGCTTTTGTAGTAAGCAAAGCTCAAGAAACAGATCTTCTGTTTATTCTGAAACAGGGTTCTCTTTGGTAAGATTAGTCCTCTGGGTGAGAGTATTCTCTAGGACTGGTCCCAGGTTCCCTGCAAGTCCTGGTTTAGAAAGAACACATGGAAATGACTGCACGTGATGCAGAGAGCACTTGTGCACGTGCTGGTGGTGCCGTGCTCCTGCCATGGCAAAGCTGGCACCTCCTCCCAGCCACAGGGTGGCTCAGCTGGTGCTGCTGGAGCTGGGCACTGGCACTGGGAAGCCCTGCAGGACTGGGTGGCACTGGCACTGGGAGGCTCCCTGCAGGATTGGGTGGCATTGGCACTGGGAGGCTCCCTGCAGGAGTGGGTGGCACTGGGAGGCTCCCTGCAGGAGTGGGTGGCACTGGCTCTGGGAGGCCCTGCAGGATTGAGTGGCACTGGCACTGGGAGGCCCTGCAGTATTGAGTGGCACTGACTCTGGGAGGCCCTGCAGGACTGGGTGGCACTGGCACTGGGAGACCCTGCAGGATTGGGTGTCACTGGCATGGGAATGCCCTGCAGGAGTGAGTGGCACTGGCACTGGAATCTCTGGGCCAGGCCCTTCATGGGCTGGGATTTGCCAGCTCCTTGGTCATCCCTGTTCCTTGTGCTGGAGCTGGGGCTGTGAGCTGCTCTCTAGAGCTGGCCCTGCTGACCTGGGAGTTGCTGTCACGTACTTCACACAGGGGCTGCTCTTGGAGGTCCTGCCAGGAGAGAGTTCATTGTGTTCTAGAGCTGTAAGCCTCACCAAAAAATACTACCTGTCCAGATGATGAAATTGGCTGATATTCTGTGCCAGTTTTGGTAAGAGTTTTGACTGCAGGAGAGTCCAGTACCCATAGAGTGCATGGCTTCTGATAAGTATGGATTTAGTGTTTTGAAGTTACTTAATTGATGTCATTTAAGGTATTAGTTCTGTTTGGACTCCCAAGTTGAAGAAAATTAATGTAAAATCCTGCAAGGTTGTTCTTTGATGGGCTGCCATTTATTTGCTTTTAATTTACTGAAGACAATAAAATTCTGATTTTTCTTCCCTTCTGATTTTTTAGGTCACTGTGCAGTGCAGTAAATGTTTACAGCCTCACCTGCAGCAACTGCATAGAAAATTGCACCTATGTTCTCTTTAGTAACAAGATCACTTTTCTGATGGACCTGTTGATACACCAGTTTACGGTAGGTAAAATAACCTTTTTAGTTTAGGTGTTTTTGCATGCTTCACAAACACGGTGAAGTATTTAGAGTGTAAGAACACCAGGAGGTAAATAAGAATAAAGGCTTGAAAGAATAAGGTTTGTTTGTTGTTTGTGTTTGTTGGCTGTATCTACTGTACCTATAGAAATAGATATATTTGCTTCTAATAAATTCTGCAAAAGCACATGTACCAGGAACTCTAGTGAGTGGATATTGTTCTATCTTTAACATTTTCTGAGGTTGTTTTCTTTCATTCCCCCTATAGGAATATTTAAAGTAGAGTCTGTAATGAGTTGTCTCTGTGTGTTTGATTCTTACTTGTTTCAGTGTCAGGACTCTCAGTCAGGTCAATGCGTTGCCGGAGTTTGATTTGCTGAAGTGCTTAAATAGGACTATTTAGCAATGAAAGTTTTAATTTTCCAATGTTTCATTTAATTTGAAATGTCATTAAATATTTTATTTGAAAACTCATTTTTAATTCATAGTGACCTGCTCATCATAAGATATTTAGTCTTGGTTTTCTACTTATAAATTGTGTGTGTGTATTTTCATGAGCCAAGCAGTTTGTTAATTGAAAAGTTATGTACATACTTTTAATAATTTAAGTGACGCTGTTAGAATCAACAAGCCATAGGACTGTTGATGAACACTTTGCAAAGACAGTCCGAGGTCCTTGGCACAAAGCAAACCCAAATGCACCGTGTGTTCTCCTCGGAGCAGCTGCCAGCTCCTGCTCGCTGCAGATCCTGCCAGAGGAGTGCAGGTGCTGGGTTTAGCTGTGCCCAGCGGAAGGTGCGAGCGCTGGGCGGGCAGTGCCAGCTCTGGGGCGCTGGGGAGTGACCCACAGGGAAATCCGGGGTGCTCGGGAATGACCCACAGGGAAATCCGGGGTGTGCTGACCCGCAGGGAAATCTGGGGTGTGCTTAACTGCAGGGAAATCCGGGGTGCTGGGGAGTGACCCACAGGGAAATCCGGGGTGTGCTGACCCGCAGGGAAATCTGGGGTGTGCTGACCCTCAGGGAAATCCGGGGTGTGCTGACCCGCAGGGAAATCCGGGGTGTGCTGACCCGCAGGGAAATCTGGGGTGCTGGGGAGTGACCCACAGGGAAATCCGGGGTGCTCGGGAATGACCCACAGGGAAATCCGGGGTGTGCTGACCCGCAGGGAAATCTGGGGTGTGCTTAACTGCAGGGAAATCCGGGGTGCTGGGGAGTGACCCACAGGGAAATCCGGGGTGTGCTGACCCGCAGGGAAATCTGGGGTGTGCTTACCCGCAGGGAAATCCGGGGTGTGCTGACCTGCAGGGAAATCTGGGGTGCTCAGGAATGACCTGCAGGGAAGTCCGGGGTGCTCGGGAATGACCTGCAGGGAAATCTGGGGTGCTCGGGAATGACCTGCAGGGAAATCTGGGGTGCTAGGGAATGACCCGCAGGGAAATCCGGGACTGCTTGGGGAATGACCTGCAGGGAAATCCGGGGTTCTCGGGAAATGACCCACAGGGAAATCTGGGGTGCTCAGGAATGACCTGCAGGGAAATCCGGGGTGTGCTGACCCACAGGGAAATCCAGGGTGCTCGGAGAATGACCCACAGGGAAATCCAGGGTGCTCAGGGAGTGACCCGCAGGGAGATCCGGGGTGCTCAGGAATGACCCTCACGGAAATCAGGGGCGCTCAGGAATGACCCACAGGGAGATCCGTCAGCACCTCTCCAGTGACCCTGGTCCCTCCCTGCCAGACCCAGCCCCTCGGGCGGGCAGCGCTGTGGAAGGAGCTGCGCTTTCCCTGGAGGAGCACAGAGGGTGTTTCTTAGGCAGAGTTGGCCACCTAGAGCTCAGAGATACTGCAGAAGGAAAATTTACTGCACTTAGAGCTCTTTTCAGCCCCTTGCCAAATACTACCCTTGAATTGCAGCAAAACTGTAATTGAAGCTTAATGTTTCCCATGATCCACAGTGGACTTTTCTTTCCTGTACAGAAAGTCTCTTCTGTTCCCTTCATGCAGAATTGGCCCTTAAACTGGGATATCTTCATAGTTCCATGAAGTGCATATTTGAGTACAAAACCCTAAAACAGTGCTGCTTTTCTAACCCTGACTTTTCTCTCTTGAAAATATAATAAATCAGGTCAAGTTTGAATTTTTCTTTTTTTTTTTAACAAAAAAGAAATGCAGAAAATGAGAGCAGCTCTGAATACCAAAATACTAAAATATACCCCCAGGGACTTTTAACTGCTTCCACTTTTTGGTTGGATGAGCTGTGTGATGCAGCTTTTGCCTGTGTCATGTGTATTTCCACTTACTGTTGGAAAATAAAGCCCAAGTAAGACCAGGAGCAATAAATGAGAATGTATATTTGCAAGGTTTGAACAAGTTATTAAACAAGTACACCAATATTTGCTGAATACAGAAGCAGTACTGTTTTGAGAAACATTTCAATATGATCTTGAATACATCCAGTATGAACCTGATTTCCAACCAGTTTCATGTGGATTTAGTTTTGGTGTGGGGTTTTTTTGTGTGTGTGACATCCAGCCTGTCCAGGCTAATAAACTGAAGTGTCCTGTTTAGACCTTTCTTTACCTCCCACCCAAAGGGACTGGTAGGAAACCTTCTTTGAACTGATTTGCCGTGTCACCTTCCTTGGCCTCCTTAGCTCAGGTAATGCCTCAGCCGGTGTCTGGTGAGGGCAGCAGGGCTGTTTCCATGATGAGTGGATCAAACCTTCCCACCTACATTCTTCCAAGTCTCGTGCTGGAGTTGTAGCTTCATGTATTTACTGCTGTCTCTGCCCTTCTTTGACTACTGTAGCCAGAAGATCGTTGCAAAATAACTGCAGCTTTTCTAGTTGTCTGTTTGGGAAGGTTTCACACCAGCAAAACCAAGTGATTAATGGAGCTGTAAGCATGTAAGGATAGTTTCATATTTTGGGGGCTTTATTTCCAGTCAGGTGACAGCTGTGCTTTCCACAAAGATACCTGAGAAGCCATAGATATCACCCATACCTGTCTGAGTGATACCAGGCAGCTCACTGTGATTATTTTTTAAGGCAATCTTTAAATGCACAGTATCTGGAAGTTCTAAGTAAGACATCATCAGTGAATGTGCAATGAACATTAATTGAAGTAGCAATCAAACAAATTTAGGGATCAAAACCCAGTTGTTTGTTACTTTTTTCTTCTCCAAAATACAGTGCTTAATTGTGGATCATATTTTAGGTAAGTGCCCTATGAAATTTTCCTGGGTTTAAGTTAATCTGGCTATCTAGTCACAGGAAAGTAATTTTCCTCCTCCATTTCTTGCCTGGAATGTGCTGCCATTTAATTTGGGTTCTTCAGAATGACAGTATACATCCTATTGCAGGTTCTTAACCATTTGTGATCAGCCTTTTTAATCTTGCGTGCTGCATCAAATAAGGCAGCTCCATGTTTGCGCTGATGATGACAAGGACTGTGCAATCCAAGGCACGTCTGTGCTGCTCAGCTGGTCCAGTCCATTTTGAAATTGCATCTGTCTCCACAGGCTTCAGCTGTGGCCCTGACAGTTCCCTTGGTCCCTAAGAACAAGCCCCTGTGGAGAGTAGTAAATCCTGAAAGCTGGGCTGGAGTGGAAGAGGTAACGAATGCTGAAGTGTTGAGGGGTAGGGAATTTCAAACTGGCACCTTCACCTGCACCATCTCAAGCCCATGCACTTCCTGGGCCGTTTCCATTCCTTTGCTTCACTAGTTACTGCTTACAAAGTCTGCCGTCCTGCTGATTCTTGAGAGATGTATTTCTTCAGAGTGTTTTTGAGGCAAGCCCAATGACTACACTTGCAAAAAGCACAAAATCACCATTGGTAATGGGAGAATGACATCAAATAATTGACCAAATGGAGAGAAACTGTATGCTTCTAAAGGTCTGAAGTCTTTCCATTTAGGTTTAGCAGCTCTACATTTAAAATCCTTCATGGCTGGGGAGGACTATGCCTTTTATAAAATAAAAACATGAATGAGTTGTCAGTGCTGGACCCCTGCGCTGCTAACTGGAAATGGTTTGGTGACTTTGTTAGCACAGAAGGAGCACGTGCTGTGACCTGCAGGGGTGTTCTGGTGACACGAGTCAGGACAGAGGAGCATTTTCAGCTCGGTGAAATGGGTGCCTAAAGTGCTTCACTGGATTGGGCCGTACCGTGCAGCACCTTACGGGATTAAACCCAGGATGCTGGGCAGAGCTGAAGAGCTCAGGGCAGCTCTGCACAGGCATGGGAACCCCTCCACGGGGAATTCTCTGAGGAGCAGCTTGTCACCTGTGTGATAAGAGACTGTCCCAGAGCTGAGTCAGATCACCGGAGCGTTCCAGTTCAGGAACTGACCTAAAGAAAGCAGGGTCTTGGTTGGCCCAGCATGGTCAGCCATCAGAAAAGCTAAATTAGCGCTGAGATGTTGGATGTGTCAGATATTTGGGCAGTAGTTACATATTTCCTGATTTTCCATCATGATCTAAAATGTTTTATACCAATTACTCTACAAGTCAGTTTAAGTGTGTAGTCACACCTGTAGATTTGTGTCATATAAACTGTTAAACCTCAGGAATGTGGAATGTTGTAACATTTACTCGTCCAAAGCCCATGTTCAACACACTTCCCCTGAATATCATTAACTCCTTGTGAAATCACCACAAAGAAACCAGAGGCTGAAAGCTTTCATAATTACACCATTAAATCTTAAGATTTCTTACCCCCTTGCTTGATCTAATAATCAACAAGCAAGCACCCCAATTAATTTTGCTTCTGCAAGCACACCAATTAATTTTGAACATAAATCTCAACACACTTTCACACTATCCCATTAATTACTTCTTTGGTAGAAGAGCTGATCTGTTGTCACTCATTTGAGTTAGTATAAAAGAGAAATCTGAAAGGAATTACGTTCAAAATTACCCGTTTTCTGTAAAGCAGTATTTCCTTCTCTCTCTTCTTTGACATACACTGTATAAAAATCACATTTGTTCTCACATTATATTAATTAACACACACATACATTTTCCCAAAAAATTGAACATGAAAAATAAGCTCTGCAATAAATTACTCTAATAAGTGCCAGATCTATTTATTTTACAAATTAGAGCAGGTTTTTTTAAAAGCATGAGCTTTTCTAGCTAAGGACCATATACTTAGAATATCTATTTCTCCTATGTGCATTGAACTGGAAGACAAAAACAGACATTATCCACTCATGGTATTTTTCATTACAGCAAACAGAAGGCTCTGCTGCAAGATATTATTAAATCTTTTAAGACATAGCATATATAATTTTTTATCTAAGGTGAAAAAGCAGTAAGTAACATTTGTTAGCAATTTTTAAAACTTAATGTTCCGAGCGCAAAGTCACCACATTTAAGTTGATTTACACATTGCAAAGCTTAATCCATCAGTTTCAGTGAGCAATTGGTATCATTAGGCATGAATTATTTTAGTCAACAAATGTTACTGGAGCAACGTGGTATTGTTTTTCCTATTGAACTTGAAGAAGCAGCTAAAGACTTCTCACTGGCTCTCTTGGCTCAGCACCAGAAAGAGACCATTACAATGAGTTTTAAGTACCAGCACAAGGCGCAGAGCTAATGAATAATAAAGAAACGTGCAAGTTGTTCTTTGTCACCAAGTGTTACCAAATCCCTCCTGATACCTCCACGGCGAGGAAGGGCTTTCTCTGGCCTCGCTTGCGTGCGCTGAGCGCGAATGATTTTAACCTGGAAGGAAAATGAAGTTTCAGCCCCCGCTGATCCCCGGTGCCCGTGTCAGGCCTCGGGCTGGAGCAGGGCAGGGGCTCCTCAGAGGGGTGTGGGGTGTGGGCCAGCAGCATCACTGGGGGTGCTCCCGGAGCCCCGAGCCCAGGCTGCTGCAGCCGTGCTGCCCTGAGCGCTGCAGGACTGCACCCACTGTCCATCCTGCCTGATCCCTACAGGGCAGCCTTTCAGCCGGGTACCTTACCCTGAACTGCACCCACTGCCCGTGCTGCCTGATCCCTGTAGGGCAGCCTTTCATCCAGGTACCTTACCCTGATCTGCACCCACTGCCTGATCCCTGTAGGGCAGCCTTTCAGCCAGGTACCTTACCCTGATCTGCACCCACTGCCTGATCCCTACAGCGCAGCCTTTCAGCCCAGTGAATTACCCTGATCTGCACCCACTGCCTGATCCCTGTAGGGCAGCCTTTCAGCCAGGTACCTTACCCTGAACTGCACCCATTGCCCATCCTGCCTGATCCCTGTAGGGCAGCCTTTCAGCTGGGGAAATCACCCTGAACTGCACCCACTGCCTGATCCCTGTGGGGCAGCCTTTCAGCCCAGTGAATTACCCTGATCTGCACACACTCCCTGTACTGCCTGATGTCTATAGGGCAGCCTTTCAGCCCAGTGAATTACCTTGGAGTGCAGAAATGGAAAAACTAAAGTCAGTTTTAAAAAATTATACTCTCCTTGAGGGTTTCCTTCCAGATCTGTATCCTGCATAGAGATTTTTTTCAGATTTACACGTTGTGCAGCTCAACTTCACCTTTGTAGGAGTGAGCTCTAGTTAGTGATTCAGAAAAATGAGATTCCTCTGAGGTCTGCTCGGAGAGAACTGGGCATTGTGCTGCTGACATGATTGACAAGTGGGTGACCAGTGCAGTGGTCATTGGTGATGTTTTATGCATAGGAACACAATCATACTAATGGCACAGTCTGCTGCTCTCAGGCTTCCTTAGTTCTCAGACACTGCCTTCTTTGGGCTTGATTTATTCTGGTCCAGCTTGGATTATGTGCTTTACTTTGTCTTGTCCCTCAAATGGTTTAATGTCCATCAGCACTGCTAGAATGTTACATTATTATTACATTTTGTGTAGGCTTATGGAAATTTCTAACTGTTTCTCTACAAATTTTGGTTAGTTGTACTGAATTCTGGTTGTTTGTGGTTTTTTCTCTTCTCTTAGGTTAGTGTTCCAGATGACCATAATGCCACTGCAGGCAGAAGTGTCAATAAGCAGGTATTTGAAGGTTTAACAACAGGACTTCTGAGGGTAACTGCTGTGATTTTCAGATGTCTAATCTCCAGCTTCCCAGATGGAAACAACCACTCTACTGCACTGAAGATATTACAAGAAGTGAAAAGTAAATCCTCACAAGTGGAAGCCTTCAGCAGCAGAGTCCAAGACCTAATCAGGTTTAAAAAAAGATAATTAAATTTTTCTTAGTAGTCTTTATGAGAGAGAAAGCAAATTGCGTTGATTTAAGAGAGGAACAAATTGCTTTAACTCCTAATGCAGTAAGAGTAGTTGGTGTGGGTAGTCAAGAAGACTGTTGAAATACTATATTCTCGATCAAAAATGTCCTTCGAAAGACTGAAGACACAGAAATACAGAAAGCCAAGAATCTTTTAATTTTATACTTTGGTTTTTTGTGTCCTTTCCATTAATTTTCTCTCCTGATTGCCTAGGGGCCAGCTTCCATATTTTTTTCTCTCAGTTCTCTGTGCCACCTGTGTGTGCCCATTGCCAGTGGTCTCTCGTATCGTACATGCGTTCATATAAGCTTGTCACAAAATATACAATTCCTGTTATAAAGATCACCCAGTCATTCCTATAATATGATTTTATCAGGTAGCTGCATTTTAATAGCTGAACCTGAATATAAATTATCATGTGAATAGTCATCAGTGTGTCTTCAGCCCTCTGAAGAAATTAAATTCTTCTTTATGTGCTACTGAAAACATGTCCCAGTGAGCCTTCAGACTTTTCAGAGTCTGGTGTGATGCTGATGGAGACAAAGAGGACAGCTGGAGGAGGAAAGCAAAACAAGTAGTTGTCATAGATACCAGTGACCTCTGAAACTTTCGTGTTCTCATGTAACTCTCCTTCTCCCCAAACAGGTTTTGATAGAGTGTGAAATTTCAGGATGTTGTATTCTGCCCATTTATGAATGGGAGGGTGGGAGGTCTGTGCTGAACAGACACCTGACACTGACTGGGCCGAGCACAGGCACACCCTCAAGATAAGGAGAGCCATGAGAATCCCACCAGCTCCCTCACCTGAGGCACTTTAGGGGATCTGGTTATAAGTGGGGAATGAAAGGCATGATGACAAGGTAATAGTGCAATTAGGAAAAAAAGAGAAGAGGGCATTTTAAACCAGTCAAAAACAGACAAATTCTGTCATTAATGAGCATCTTTCACCTCCAGGTCATTGTATCATGTGTCATGGGGAGTTGATTAAGTGAGAGTTTTAGGAAGATGGGGGAAGAAAGAGGAACGTTGAAATTTTTTTCTTTTCTATTTGGGACTGATGCATAAACACCAATTATCTGTGTGCTGTCTGCGTGTCCAAAGGGTAGCCAGGTTATTTCAGCTGTGCCCCTGTGGGTAAAAAGAGAGGGAGGCAATAGATTAGAGAGCTTTGACATTCCACTTGTCTGTATGCTCAGTTCCTGAAGGAAGGGAGTGCTCCATGCATCCTCTCCGTGTCTCCGGATGCCCGTGAAGAATGGTCCCTGCAGGCTCTCAGCCATTCCCTCTCTGCCAGCAGAGCGGCTGCTTTGTGCCAGGTGTGGCTGTGAAGGAGGGCACAGTGGGCACAGTTTGCAGGTGTCAGTCCCGCTGTAGAGATGCTCCCAGGGCAGAGAAGATTGGTGAGAAAGGTTGTGCCTTTTTGTGAGTCACCGTCCATCAGTATTAGCTCCATTTTATTTAGTTCTTCCTCTGCCCTCCTATTTCTCAGAGCTGTTTCCAGCACTCAGCGTTTCTCTGTGACTGTGATGTATCTAACACCCAGCTCTGTTCCTGGAATTATTCCACTAATGCAGGAGAACTTGTTTATCACCTGTGTGATCAGGTGGATTGCTTAGATCAAAATCTGCAAGAAACTTACTGCTGGCAACCTTTCATGTTGCTGAACAGAACAGACAAATTTACCTGCACAATGAGTGTGCAGTTAATAACCTTTGTGCATCTTGAAGTGTTTTTAACTGCTGTACTTGAGCAGCTTTAAAAATCTTCCATGCTGCAGTTCGACTTCTTGCTTTATATCCAGTGTATTTTTATTCTTAATTCCTTCACGTCTTCCAAAAGCTTTGTGTCAGTAGGGTGGATGTTGGCAGAAGGTCTCGCTTCTAACCCTGAGGAGAAATCTGTCTTGGAGCAACAACAGTGTCTGAAAAGGATGAGGTTTTCTTCTCGAATGTTAAAACTCCCTGTTTTTTCCCAGTCAGACTGTAGGACACGTTGTGAGGGAATAGTTATTTTTAATAAATACTTGTACAGCTTTTGTGAGAAGCATTATCTAATCAATAACTTTTATTTACTAGAATCAATGTTACTTAATAATGTTCACCATTGAGTCGAGTCAGGGTGATCTGGACATGATGTGAACTTAGAGCCAGTGGTGTTCCCTTCTGCAGGAGCCATCTCTGCCCAGTGCACCTGAGCAAGCAGAGCAGCTGGCAGGACGGTGGTCACAGGAGCAGGGGGTTCAGTGGACAGTCACTGTGGGAACAGTGGATCCTTTGTTGGTGTCTGGAGGCAGTTGCTGCCCCACGTCTTTTAAGTGAGGTGGGGGCACAGGATTAAACAGCAGTTCTGGTTTTAACAAGAGGTTTCTCCCACTTCATAAGAGTGGAGGAAAATACAAAGAAAATTAGAGGGCAGAGAAAGGGAGGTGATTGCAGTGGGACCTTTGTGTCCACAGAGAGAGTTGATCTCACCTGAGTCAGCAGAATATAGTGGTTGAGATGGGCTGAAGTCTGAAAAGCTGGGTGTTTGTGGTAGAAGAGGAAAGGAGGTGAAGTGAGGGGATATCAGCAAAGTGAAATGGAAAAAATACATCTGTGCATAGTGGAAGTGGAGCTGATAATGATCAAAGTACGAGAGAACCTGCTGCGTACAGAGGGGTCTTGGTACAAGGGGGAAGAGCAGATTTTTGGGGCATAGGTTTCCAAGCTATTGGAAATTCAAAGAAGGAACTTCAGCGTTTGTGATCTGAGGATGGCAACGATAGTCTGGTCAACCCTAAAAAAAAAAGGAAAGGAGTTTTCAGCTGAAGTCACTGCATGGTTTTCTCTGTGTTGAATTTGCTTGAGTCCTGAGGAAGTTTTTTGGCCTTGGTCCTTCTGTACTGATGGTAGAAGGTTGTTAATATCCTGTTAGGCCCTGAGGTGTTGCTCATGTATTCATAAGGGGGGAACAAAGCCCAACAGTTGGGCAGTGGTTGCCATGATGGATGTATTGCAATAAAACATTCTCTGGGTAACATCACTGTCTTCTTGAATTAGTGTGTTCTACAGAGTTTACCTCTTCGTGCTAAAAAGAAATGGTGCTGTTGCAGAGCTATCAAGATTATTATAAATCATTTAACTATGGCAAAATTCCATTGTCTTTCGAGCAGTATGCTAAAATAAACATTTACACTCATCTTGCTTGTACCATATAATACAAATTATCCTAACAACAGACAGATGTCTTAACAAAAACTACTGATAGTCACAGGGAGCCAGATCTGAAGTTACTGTCACGGGAATTGTTTTCTTGAAGCCTTTCAGAAAGAGTATTTAAGTAATCACAACCTGCTTTTTGAATGGTTTGATAGCAGAGTAGCAAAAATTACTTTGTAAAGTTACCCAAACTGGTGTGGAACTCTTTTTTGTAATAACTTTTTGCTCTGTTTGTAGTTACGTGGTGAACATAGGACTGGTGGACAAGCTGTGTTGCTGCTTCCTGTCTGTGCAAGGCCCTGTGGACGAGAACCCCAAAATAGCCAGTTTCCTGCAGAGTGCCACGGCAGTGCTGCACGGGATTTGCCAGCTGTGCTTCGCTGTCAACGGAAGGTGGGTGCAGCTCCAGCCGTGCTGCTCAGGCTCTGGCATCCTGCTGAGGCTGCCAGGGCACTGCCCACGGGGGGAACAGCTGGGAAAGAAACAGGGCCAGAGATTCACTCCGCTCACCCTCCCAGCAGCAAACTCTGAGATCCCTTACCTGCACCCAGGCTTCTTTCTTTTCAGTCATTTTTCAGAATTGCAAACTTCATCTCCTTTACTCATCATTCCACACAGGGTTTTATCACTCATCGTTTCAAGTGTCCAGTCCCAAGGACTTCAAGATGTATTTTATTATCAGCTAAAATCAACTCCTAATTGATTTGTCTCTAGAGCAGCGTAATTTAGCTCTTTACTTTAAAATGCCACCATCAGGAAGGGAATTCTGTTTTCTATAAAGAAAGCTATGACTAGATTGATCAGGGAGTTTTCTAATGCAAAACGTTTGTTGCTGTAACCTGATGAGGGCTGTGGGAGGTGTGCATGAGGTGTGTGCCTGCCAGTAAATCTGAACTTCTGTGGTCTGCAGCGTTGGGCAGCCTGACACTCATGTGAGCAACATCTCAGAGCTTTGGGCTGCACTCACTAGAACCTACCACCGTTACTGTTACACGTTTGAGGAAAAATCAAGGCCGGCAGAACTTTACAATGCATTCCTGAAGGGTAAAATGGTGCTAGGGTTGAAAAACTAGAGTTAATAAAACTTAGGATAAGAAACAAAGCTGTAAGTAAGAGCTGTTGCTGGTAGCCAGGGACACAGACACATGGAAAAAGAACTGCAAGAAATATGAGCCCAAAGAGACCATCCCAACTTACTGAAATTTCCCTTTCTGAAAGCTGCCAACTTGACATTTTAAATTCCAGGAGAGTGCTCCCAGAAGTCAGATACTCACTAAACAAAATAATAAAAAAATCACCCTTCTGTTAGTGGAATAATAGTTCTAGCTCAGAGTGAGTAATACAATATTTGCAATTTCTGTGGCAGGCACACACTTCACCAAAATATTAGCGGTCTTTGCACCCCAGAATAGTACAGCGCTGCACAAGTACATCCTTCAAGAACATCTGTTCTTTGTAGCAGCAGAATAATTTTGGAGGGCTGAGTGTTTTTCTTCACAGTTACACCAAGAAGTATCTGATCCTACCACCTCCATAGAGAGCAATGCTTTGGATTCTGTCCAAAGGTGCTGGTTGTTCACGATTTCCAGGTTAGATTGTTCATTTGAGCATGGAAAGAAATGAGAGGAATGAACTTGGAGATTTCAAAACGGTTGTCTTTCACTTTCAGATGAAGAGCTTTGATGTAACTGATTAGAAGGGCAGTTGAAATCACGTCTTTCATCACCTGAGCCCCCTCTCATTTAGGCACTGGAGGCAGAGTGTAGTTCTGTCGTGTTACAGGAGTCCTCAGTGTTCGAGGTGATTGAAATGGAAAAAGGTACTGCCAAACACAGATTAAGGTGGCAGAAGCAGAGCTCAAATTTATTGAATTCTTCAATATGTCCCAGTGCAGGAATACGGAGAGTGTGATACCTGATCTGCAGCACGAAGGGTGGCCCCTCAGTGAGGAGAGCAGCTGCCTCTCTCTCATGGCTGCTCAGTGGAGGCAGGAGGCAGTGCAGCCTGTTCAGGCAGCTTTGCTCCTTGTCAGCTCAGTTCACACACGTCTGAGCACCGACCCAGCCTGCCTGTTCCAGCCCTGTCCCTCCCAGCCACACTGGTCACAAAGCTCTGAAGTTGTTACTGGGATTTGAAAAGCCTGCTGAGCATTGCAAGTGCTCTGACACTGTAGCATGAAAAGAAGTTCTGCCAAATCAATGGCAAATCGTTGTTGCAAGAGCCATTTTGGAATGTTCTTTTGGTGTATCCTCCTGTATATGATGGTTCCAGGCTGGAAACTTCTTTCTGCTCCTCGATGGTAGTGGGGGGACGGGGACACAAAATTAATGGTTTTTGGGTAGAACTTTTCCAGGCTGTTACCTGTCATATAAAAAGTTGTCATTCCCCATTAAATTCCCGAGAGTACTTCCATAGCGTGCTGCCTGATCTGTGTGCAGCTCTCAGCGTGCAGCACTGAGTGGCACAGCGGGAAGCTGACACAGGACAGCACACGTTGGGTGGGGGACCAGGGCCACCTCAGGGCTCACAGCAGCCCAGCACAACGGTGAAATCCTTTGTGAGCTCCGGGATCCTTCTCCTGTGCCCTCAGACCCCACCGGGCTGTTAGGAACTGTACTGCAGCTGCCGTCGGCCATATCCCCAGAGGGCCAGAAGTGCTGGTTTAAAACTCAGGTTTTAAACCATTAAAAGATCCGATCCTGTGGATACAAAGTATGTTGGGCCATTTCTGGAACTCGCAGGTAGGAAGAGCTGTCAGTCTAGACTTTCCTGTCTTCCTCAAAAGCACATCTCACAGAGCTCCCAAATTCTGCAGAATATTTCTAAACCAAGCTCTGAATTGATACCCAGTAGGTGTTTGAACAGTTACTTCATGGAAAACAATTCTGTGGGCAGTGAAGAGATCTCAGTCAAGTCCCTCTCTATGTCAGGCAAGGTGTCCCAACAATAATGATTATTAGAGAATAGCCTCAAATTATTATATATATATATACATATATATAAATCAACATTATGTATCAAATGAGGTCTATAGTTGATATAATGTAGATGGTAAAATTTTAAGACATGAACGAAGAGACTTCTTTTATTACTGTGGTAGACTTGTGGGGAAAAAAAGTCCAAAATCACGGAGTTAGGTACAGTAAAGAAAAGTCTTATTAATGTAGAAACATAAACTGGAGGATTTTCAATTTTAAAAATCATAAAATGTTATTGAAATAAGGGAATCTATTCTGAACATATGTTATAAACATACCTATTATAAGAGAGGGATTTTCTTCCCATTAATGATCAAGGTCTTTAAAAAAGACTTAACTTTGATATTGATCCTACTTTTCAAATTATCACTTTTGATACCGGCTAATAAATGCTTGATTGATTCTTTTAATTGAAATTTTGCTGTGGATGGAATAGCACATTTTCCAAACACTGTGGAATACATGTAAAAGATCAGTTGTTGAAAACTTTAATAACTTGTTGCCCTGTTTCAAGCTTGTTTTGCTACTTTTTGTCCTCTTCTGTTACCCAGTGAGAACCATTGAGGGTGAGTTGAGACCTACAGCTGGAAGTCCCATTTTTCTGATGCTGTACTGCATCTGTGGCTGGCAGTGGGGGTGAGAGCTCCTTCCTCCCTGATGAGGGGAAAAGGAGGTGTCTGAGACCTGAAAACAGGGTGTGGTCCCTTACTGTGTAGTGAGAAATCCTAAAGTGCAGCATGGCTGAGCACTGAACTCTCCCTGCTGAGCAGATGAACCTGACGTTTGTTTGATACTTGGGCTTGGAAATTGTGGCCCTGGTGATGTTGAACTGGTTTGTGCTCACCCTTAAGAGTAACAGTAGCTAGAATTGAAAACAGAGACATTTTTATTAACCTGAAATAAGTGAAATATTAAATACACTTTATATGGAATAACAATGTGTTGTGTGGCTGTATAATTCTCTTGAAATGTGTGTCGAATTCCAGCTGTCCAGTAGCAATGTTCAAGGTGGCAGCCCTGTTTCCAGAGTGTATCATTGTAAATGTGAGGGGTACAAGGCCTGTTTGGGGTCCTGGCTGCACGTATGGAATGTGCTTGGCTTGTACCCCCAGGACAGAAAACAGTGAGCAGGCTTGGAATGCAGGGAGCAGTAGCAGAGGTATGGCCGTGCAGCCCCAGCTCAGCCGTCCCCAAAGCAGGAGCAGTAACAGAGGTATGGCCGTGCAGCCCCAGCTCAGCCTTCCCCAGAGCAGGAGCAGTAACAGAGGTATGGCCGTGCAGCCCAGCTCAGCCGTCCCCAAAGCAGGAGCAGTAACAGAGGTATGGCCGTGCAGCCCCAGCTCAGCCTTCCCCAGAGCAGGAGCAGTAACAGAGGTATGGCCGTGCAGCCCAGCTCAGCCTTCCCCAGAGCAGGAGGGAACACTAAGGGAGAGTCTCTGTGGCAGCTCCTTCAGCAGCACAGCAGAGGGTTTGCTTGTGATCCTCACTTTTCCCCTGCTGCCCAGTGTTCATCGAGGCTGGATCCCGTTTTTCCCTGTTTCCCTGGGACTGAGGTTGCTGTCCTCGAGGTTCAGTTGTGGCTCTGTGGAGGGCTGTAGTTAATGCCTTGTTTCGCTCTTGCCCATGAGGGTGAGCGAATAAATTCCCACTGACACCGAGTTAAAGCAAAGATCAGCAGGAGCCCAGGGCAGTGCTGTCACTAATGTTGATGCAGGATGCTCTCCCCAGGAGCAGTGCAGGGGAGAGCAGGAACATGGATACAGGAGCACAGTGCACTGTGCATGAGGGGAATATGGCAAATAATAGTCCCTCAAATTAGGTAGGTTCTTGGGACACCAGCTGTTTAAAAATTTTGCTGTTTTCTCGATTTAAGAAATGCTTTCGAGCTTTCTCGTTATCCCAGAGCAGTTCAGTCACTCAGTTGTTGCCGTTCTCTCCAGCCAGTGGTGGGATATATCTGAATCTGTGTCAGCAGCTAAGGAAGGTGCAGGTTACGAGCTGCAGGGGCAGAAAGCTGCAGGGGCAGGGTGTGAGCCAGGGACCGGCGCCCGTCGTGTCACCGCTCCACAAGGAAGTGGGCTGCTCTGTGCTCAGGTTTATTACAGTAATTAAGATAATGTCTGTTTTGGCTGCTGCATGGTGAATCAGGTGCAAGACTGTCTGAACCTTGGTTGTGCTTCTCACCACTTCCAAGGGACGGAAGCTCCAGTGAGTACTGTAAACTAACTCCAGCTTGTTCCTGAAATTCCTGAAAGGTTTCACTTCTGTGCAGCACTGCAGTCCCTGCCTCGACAGTGTGAATTGTAGCAAGGCCTGACAGGTGCTAAATACTTCTTTGTTCTTCTTTTATTATTATTTTGCCTCTTTATTTTGACATCTCTTTCTAAATAAAATAATTTAGAAGCAAGAAGTACTGATGATAGTTTTTAAATTCTAATAATAAAAAACCCCAAGAGATTATATTTGAATTATATTGAATTTGAAATGTTTCCATTTCACTCCATGATTTTAATCGGGAGTATATATTTAAAATATACAAACATTATAATGTATACCCTTAGAGAGGCTTGTCGGCTTGTTAGCTTGGCCAGTTTTTAAAACAATATCTTTTCAGATATAAACAGTTTGCTCATATTGAAGCTTGGAGAAATTGTAGTTTTATACTTGTTCTGCAGACCATGCTGTTTCATATCAAGCTGTATTGGATTCCTATTTTTAATAAATAGTGGTGTATTTTAAGCAATGAAGTACCACTGTTTAGTATCTTTCTTTCCTGTGATGGATATATCCACATTTTTGAATTCTTAAGCCCTTTGTGTAAGTCACAGACCCCAGACCAATTTCTGGGACCCCTTGATGGCCGAAAACCACAAAGGCAGCCCATAAGGAAAATCCTGTGCATTTCACTAAACCTTTTTTTTAAAGATCCTGCAGGTTGTTTGACCGTAATATAAATATTTGTCTGTTTTTCTGTGTTTGTATGTAACACATAATTTAGAGACTGGTAAAGTTTGAAAGCCGGTTTGTTTTCCCAGCTATATCAGCCAGTATCAAAAATCCAGTGAGTCTGGCTTCCCTTCAGGATTAATTGAAGGGCTTTGTCCATAGTGACTGTTCCACTTCTGCAGCTGTTACAGACTCAAAGTTTCTCTAAATAGGAGAATGAAGAGGAAGTGCAGCTACAGGAATCTCATCTCTTAACTTTGGTAGTGTGAAGTCTGGTTTTCTTGTGTGACATTGTCATCTGAGGTTATGAAGGTTTTTATGGGGTTTTGCTTCAGTCTGTCCCAGCAGTGCTGAATTTTCGTTGGACTTGCATTCGGAGGTGAACTAAAAATCTGCTAGATGTATGAAATCCAGTGTTGTGCAGACTTGACAAAAATCACTCAGAGCAGTAGGTGCAGAGGTTCGTGCTTTATTTTCCATCATCTCATAAGATTTTTTCTATTTTAAAGCCCACAGCAAGTACGAATATCTTCTTTTACCTTTTTATTGTAAACATTTGGGCTCAAAGTGATGTAGCCAACAGTTCAACTCAACACGAGCCAGTGGCCTGTTCACATACACATTAACTGTAGTACAGGCAATATCCAAAATAAATTGTTTCTGGCAGTTCTTTCAGTCCATCAAGTCTAGAAGACTTTTAATTTCTCCTTAACAGTTTTGTTCTGTAGTACAACTTCAAAATTTTTTGTCTTTTCTGTGAAGAATCTAATGTTTGCATTTAAGAGTTATTTTACAATTGATGTTTTTATGTATATTTTGATTCATTCTCTGCACCAGAGCAGCACAAACTGGTAAAAGGATTTCATCCAGCTATGTAAGCTTTCTCATATGGAATTGTTTAAAAATAATGATGGAGTGAGAGTTGAAAGTAAGCTAACTTTAACCTTGGGTAAAATTGGTCAATCTTCTTATTGCAGAGTCAAAAAATCCTGTGAGGTATCATATGCAGTAATTAATTTGGGGTTATCATTTGACTGTGAGTGTACTTTTCTGTTCTGTGCAGCTGAAAAAGCTAAGAGTGAAAGTAGGAAATACAAGTTGGCAGGGGTAGCTGTGCTCTCATGTGATGCTGTGGCACTAAACATTCTAGTTAGTCGAGTGTAACTAAGTGATGGTTAGCACATCTTGGCTACTGCATCCGCAGAATAAATCCTGGGGCATCAGAAGTGAGGAATCATCATTTTGAAGTGAGGGATACCAGGGAGTGCAAAGACACAAAGCAAAGCTGTGCCCATGGTGGTCCCAGGGCTGCCAGTTCGCCCTCCTCTGGCAGCCAGCCGGGCTCGTGCCCCCTGGCAGCCGGGGGGATGTGCCAGCAGGGCCGGGAGCTGTGCAGTGCAGCAGGGATCTGCCTGAAGCTGGCACGGCCTGGTGATGCTTCAGGAAGTGTCTCTGCTGCCTCCATTCACACACACTCACTGCAAGACCCCAGAGCTCCAGAATGAAGGGCTGGGCCATGGATTCCAGGCGTAGGAAAAGGAAAGCCACGCCATAAATTGCACAGCGTAGCCCCACCCAAACACACTCAGAACTTGAGTATTTTTTCCACTTTTTATTCTTTATGGAAACCACTGCCTTAAGGAAAACAGACACAATTATGTTGCTTTTGTTGTTACTGTGTTTTACTAAATATCTGATTCCTCTCTCAGGGACTTGTGGACTTCTTCCACAGTCTGGAGTGGGTTTTGTACAGCACAGGTATCCCTGAGGCAGGACTGGGCCTTGGATCCTGGAGGCAGCAGCAGAGGGCACAGCACTGAGTAGCTTTTCCAGCAGCATTGGATATTCACGAGCTGTGAATGGAAATAACTCAGAAATGGCACCCATGAGTGCTCATTTCAGATTTCCTTCCATCCTCTGAGCAACTGCTTTGTAAAGGTAAAGATGGGAGGGGACAGCGGTGGGCACAGGTGGGTGCCAGCAGGGCGAGTTGGGTACAGCCCAGATGCTGTCCTGTCGTGCTCACCCGAGCTCAGGGCTCCTCTGGGCCCTGGGGAGTGCAGGTTCATCCTCCTGCTCTGCCTCCTGCTCGCTCTGCGGTCCGAGGGAGCGATGGGGGGCTGGTAAACAGAAATTCTCCTGGGCACACATTGCTCAGGCTGAGGTGGTGCTTTCTCACCTGCTTTATTTGCTTCACTAGAAAACTGAAAATGATAGAACAAGGTGATGATTGCCTAAACTTGGTGTTGCTGAGCCCGTGGTTTCGTTTCTCTGTTGAAGACATCTGTCTGCAGCTGCAAAAAGCAGGATTAGTCAGCCCGCCTGGGATCTGGTTGGACATGGCACTGGAGGCAGTGTTTGTAACAGAGGGGTGCAGAGTGCTGCTTATACTGACACAGAAGAGATCATTGAGAGCTGCTCTGGTCAAGGGAGAGCTCCGTACTGGTTCTGCTCAACAGGTATCTGCTGAGCCCTCTGAGGGTCTGATCTTTGCTGTCTTAAACTGAGGCCTTCAGACTTACAGATTCTTTTAGAAGGTGGTTCTGGTTTTCACCGTTTTCCCGTTTCCTTTGCTTTTAGTAGTTATAAAAGGGAAAAATACTCTCGTTTAATTTATAACATTTTCTCATATAATCTGTCATATTTTCCTGTAATTATAAAAAAGAATAATACATACACTCAATCTTTGTAGTCTCTTTTGATATTGACACTTCCTTCTTTTTTTGTAAAGATGGAAACATAGTAGGTGAGGTAAAAACCAGACCTTGATGGAGCATATTTTCATTGTTACTGTTTGCTGTATTTTATTATTTTAGTGTTTCCTTCGATTACCAATATAGACCAAATGTGTTTCCAAAATGAAATTACATTCCAAAATGTAATTTATGTGATGGGTTTGAATTAGAACTCAGAGAATATAAAACTTGCTGCATTATTTTGGGGTTTGACTTTGTACTTGCCTACCCTCCACACGCTGTTTAGCCTCCAGGGTGGTGATACTCTGAGTCTTCCTTAATAGCTGTTGTCCTGCATCATCCTCTGGATTATTAATAATGTGTAGAAACATGAGTTATATAAAGCATGGAGGGATTATGTTAAGTGCTTCTGAAAGTCTGGATGTGAGAATGGAAGGGCAATCCTGAGTTATTTGCCTGTCAGTGCTGATATCCTAGGTAACCAAAAACCTTCTCTGTTATTTTATGTGCACACCCAAAGCCTGGCAGAGAAACCCAGGTCCCGTGTGCACAGGCTGTGCTGGCTCCGTACTCACCTGTGCTTTGCTGCCCTACTGCAGTCTCCCGTAAGAGCAGCTGACTGAAGTGAGAAGTGTGTTTTCCTGCTGCTCAGCCACTTCATTCTTAAATTCCTGCAGAACCTTTTGATTAAGGTTGTCTGTTCCCAGTGACTCCTTTCGCTCCGTAGGTAGGCAGTGTGTTCCTGTGCCTGCTGCCCATCGCAGCGGCAGCAGAGGCTCCAGGAGCTCTCCCACTGCTGCTGGCTGCTCCTGTGAGCACAAAAGGTGAGAGGAGGCTGCTGGCCTGAGGCAGGGCTTGCATGGAGCCCCTCCACGCTCCCAGGGTGCCCCAGACATCCCGCTGGGATCGAGAGCAGGGCACCAGCATGTGAAGCAAGATCCTGAGCGCTGCAGCTGCGCTGCAGTTACAGAGAGCGTGAGACGGTGCCCTCGTTATGGGAAGTGTTTCTGGGAACGCTGTGGTTTCCTGGCACATCAGGCGTCAGGTTTTCCCTCGTTCCCAGGTCCCTGTTTAACGTGCGGCTCGTTGGACGTGCTGCTCCCGCCGAGCTGCTCCCCTCTCAGCCGGCTCCACGTTTCTTTGGCAGATCCTGGAACATATTTGAGAGCCCCCATCAGGACCCCACAGGACTGACAGCGGCCCTTCAGGCCACGGATCTGGTCGGAGTGCTGCACATGCTGTACTGTGTCCTGTTCCACGGCACCATCTCGGACCCGACCACGGCCAGCCCCAAAGACAGCTACGCCGCCAGCACCGTCCAGGTGGCCATTCAGAGTTTACGCTTCTTCAATAGCTTTGCTGTTCTTGACCTGCCTGCCTTCCAGGTAACAGCTGTTTTCAAACTTTTCTTAGTGGGAAAGTGTTAATTATTGATTATATCTTTCGACTAAATTTCGTCTTTAAGATCTTAGTTATTGAAGGAATTTTCACTATGAAATATCAGGTTTCACGCATAAAATTTTAACTGCTATTATGTCTACCCTATAGCTGTGGCTGATGAATTTAACCAAAAAGTAAAAATCTAGAATACATTAAATGCTGAATGCAATCCATTACGACTTCTAACTTCTTTTTTATTTGTTTCTGGCATAGTACATTTTATATTTAATATGCCCCAAAAGTGTAAAAAGAAAAACTGTAGTCAAAAGCACAAAATAACAGTTTTTATTATGTGAAAGGATTTGCTTGTATTATAACTACATTTTACATTTTTGAGTGCTTTCAGGGACCACTTGCTTTAAGATCGTGCAGCTGAAACTGATAATCACTTGATAGCATTTCTTTTATCCAAGTAAAATTTTATTGACCAAAAATTGGAAATATAAGTTTTCATAAATTTTGTTAAAGAAAAAAATCCGAAATACTGCATTTTGAGTCCTGAGAAGGAGTGCTTGCCTTTGTCTGTGAACAGAGTTCAAGTGTAAATGAATCATTTTGCCATACCAGTACTGCTGTATTTCTCAGGTGAGTTGGTGTGGTTGTATTGTTAATATAAAACACCTGTCAGAAAGCTTCGCTTTGAAAACACATTTAGCAGCATCAATCTTACACAACTCAACAGAACAGGTTTCTCTTTCATTTCGTGTGTAATTTGTGTATGTTGTACCACACTCTCCATCTGAGACGCATTCAACTCAGCGAGAGCTTCTCACAAGTGAAGAATTTAGCGTGGCTCCTTCCGTTTGTGTTTCTTGCCTTGGATTTGCAGTGTGTTTGGAAACAGCAGCAGCGAGACTCCTGTGTGCAGCAGCGTTCACCTGTGGGGCTGCAGCTGCAGGAGCAGGCAGCCAGGGTTTCTTCCCAGGGCCAGCAGCAGGGTATTGACTGGAGTTTCCCTGCACACACTACTGACTCCCAGTTCTTCTGTAAATCAGGGTAGCTCTGTCCTGCACCTCCTTCAGCAGCCCTTGCTTTGAGACTGGCGGTTGACACGTTGCTGTAGGTGTGTGCCAGGATCAGGCTGGAGCTGGGACAGGAACAGCTTGGGGGGAGCTCTGGCAAATCACCCTGCCTGGAGGGCTGCTCCCTGATACCCCAAGGAACCACTGTTCATTTTTAAACATCATCCTCTGCTTACCCTGTCCCTATTTATCCCTCTACCAACGCCATTACATCTCAGCATACATCATAAACTCCCGAGTCCCATGGTCTGCGTTAGTTTGTTCTGCCTGAAATGGTGCAAGTGAGTAATTCTTGCACGAGGGGTGGCCGCAACCCCAGCGGTGTGAATTCCCTGCCCCAGCGCAGTGGCACAGGGCTCTGCTCAGGAGGTGTCCTCAGCTCCTTGCTGTCGTGTTGTTTGTGAGGGACAGGCACCGGGGCAGCCTCAGCAGCTCTCCCTCGCAGTGCATTCATGGGATTTGTTTCTGTAATGGTAAAAATAACATACACCTGAGGCAGTTTGCTGGCCATTGTGACCCTGTGGGCCATGCAGGCTGGCAGACAGCAGAGGGAAAAGCCTCGTTTGTGTACTGTGTGATCGTTATCTCCAAGGAATAGTTTTATCACAAATTAGTGGGGCTGCAGAATAGGGGGCTCTGATTAACAGAAGAGGTCTGGTACTCTCGAGTTTGTATTAGCACAGATGGCTCATGGGTATATATTTCATTTAATTTGACAGTCTAAACAATTGAAAGATGGTAGTGAGAAACAGCACAGGGTCCTGAGCTGATATTAATTCTGGCTAAAAAGGAAGCATAGTTTCCTTGAAAAATTAGTTTAACTTTTATACACAAACTCAGGTGCCCTTTGACCTGTTGTTATCAGGGAAGGTTAAGCCCAGAGTGCTGGGTCACAGCATGCATGGACAGCACTAATTAAATAAGGATGGACCTGAGAACATGGCATTTGCATGACATAAAGCAGTAAATGGTGGCTGTATTGGGCATTAAATTTTGAAAATATACTGACTTACCAGAGTGCTTGAAGTTCAAGATCGAAAGTGTCCACAGCTGAGTCTGGTTTCATTGTCAAGGATCCTGCTTTTGCTGGATCTGTTTGGAGTTCAGTAAGACTAAACTGTGCCACAGCCTGGGATTTATGTATATGGACTTAGCGCAGGCTGCAAGGTAGAAAATGAAGAAAACTCTGAAATGAAAGAGATTTTCTCAGGCCTGCATTGCTGTTTCATTAGAGTTAGGAGACTGTCATGCTCACTCGTTGTGCTTTAGTTTTCCCCTTTGACCCTGTGTCGCTCTGTCTGCTTGACATGTTTATTAAATAGAGGCTGTAGGCTGCACAGATAAAATCTAATTCTGAATCTCCACGTTACAGCAATTTGCCTACTTTTAAAAAACATCCCAAGAAGCTTTGCAGCTGAGTGTTCTCTCCTTTTGGATGTTTTTAACTTTTTTTAATGTTTGAAAAGCCATTATTTGTTATTAATCATTGTACTCCATTCAGAGCATGAGTTATTAATGAGAATGCATTTTGCTCTGTTGCAGAAATGAAGATGGTTTGGTTTCTTTTGCTTATTTCTAAGAAATATTATTAAGTTTTCCTGGATCATGTAATGGATGTCAGATGAAATGGTCAGCCTAATGCTACACTGAATGTCAAATAAGCAGAGTCCAGTTTTTCCTGTGTCCCTTGAAAATTTGAATTTATTCTTGCTTCTGTGGCTTTTAGTGTTATATTCCAGTTATGAACAGTAAGCAGCTGGAAAAAGAAATCCGATTCTGGCCTTTCACAACAAAGAACTTAGTCTGTACTTTGCAACTGATGTGTGTGCGATTCACACAAGCTCTGGAACATCCTGCTGGAGTGTAATCTCTGTTTCTTGGCCTCTTTTTCAGTCAATTGTGGGAGCGGAAGGACTGTCCCTGGCCTTCAGGCACATTATCAGCTCCCTGCTGTGGTACTGCTCCCAGCACACCTGTGAAGGATTGCTGCACGAAGTCATTATTTGTGTGGGCTACTTCACTGTAAACAACACCGATAACCAGGTAAGGCAAATGGGAAATGGGATCAGAAGTTATCAAGGGCACATTTAGTCATGGATCCCTCCAGGAACGAACCCCCTCAGCACTGGTTTTAAAGCACTTGGGATTCCTGTGAGCACGAAGAGATGTGTTTGCAAAAGAGAAACTGAAGCTGTGTCCTAAGACAAAGACATGAATTTTGTGTGGCCATAGGCAAACTCCATGTTCTCATGCTGGCATTGCATTGATTTTACCTGGCCTTGCTCCCTGCCAAGGCGTACTTAGCGACTTTTAATTCTCAGTTAGCTTCGTGTCAGCTTGATCAGGTGGTTGTGGTACCCAAGTTAAACCTTTTTAAAGCAAACTAAGCTTCTCTTCCATGGAGACTTGTCCTTGGATGCCAACGTAGCTCTCTCCCTGCTTGCCAGAGTGCTCATTTCAGTTTAAGCCATTCTTCTCCAGGAATCTTTTTAGTAATAAACCAAATGCCCTGTCCAACAAACAGTGGACATTCCCTTTTAGCGTCCTTGATTGTTGTCCACTTTTGTCACCGGACTCTGTGACCTCTCTTACTGGCTTATAAAATAACACAGACACAAAACTCAAAAAATATTTCAGATATATTAGTCTTGAAAATCTCTGTTTCCTCAGCTTATATGAAACATCTGAGGGTGTGTTGGGCAGGGCAGGGGTTGGCACTGGCTCTCTGAGTGTGTGACCCCGCCTGTGCCTGTGTGGGTACAGCATTATGGTGCCCGTTGGTGGGTGTGATTCAGCTGAGTGCTGCATTCTCTGAAGGTGCTCACTGTGGTCTCTGTGTGCTTGTACCACCTGCTGCCCTGTTCTGCTCAGCTTCTGGGAGAGGAGCTCCGTGCCCTCAGCTCAGCTGATGAGCAGGAGGAGGAAGTGTCACAGCTTGTCTGGGAAGCTTTGGAGAGAAGCTGCTCGATAACATTCTTACAGTTACTGGCTATAATTGGAACATCGTAATATCGTAAAGCTGACAGTGCTGTCACGAGTATTACATAATTATACAGTGATGTTCCTGTGGCACTGGCCACAGCTGGAGGGAGGATCCTGCAGCCTCCTTGCCCTGTGTGACCAAATCCCACTCAGGATCTGGAGCTGCCTCTTGGCAGCCCTTCAGTGTGGGCATTTTTAAACCCCGTGTGATGTTGCTGCCATTTTGAGTCCCTCTGCTGCCCGCCGGGTCCTGCTGGCTCCCAGAGGTGCCAGCAAACCATGTTGTCTTCTCCTACTGGTTCAGAATTTCTGTTCTGGCACACAAGGACAGACAGGAGTGATTCACTGCCTGGGGACTTGCTGCTGCAGCTGTGCCAGGAGTGGTGCAGCAGAGGGATTTCCTGCGGCAGTGCCCGCCTGCAGGGCTGTGGGTGCCAGTGCCCGGGCTGGAGGAAGGTCTGGCCATGGTGAGCAGGCACTGGCCATGCCAGCGGCCGAGGGGAAGGTCCGGCCGTGGGAAGCGGGCACCAGCCATGCCAGCGGCTGAGGGGAAGGTCCGGCCATAGCGAGCGGGCACTGGGCTGTGCCAGCGGCCGAGGGGAAGGTCCGGCCGTGGGAAGCGGGCACCAGCCATGCCAGCGGCTGAGGGGAAGGTCCGGCCATAGCGAGTGGGCACCGGCCATTCCAGCGGCCGAGGGGAAGGTCCGGCCATAGCGAGCGGGCACCGGCCATTCCAGCGGCCGAGGGGAAGGTCCGGCCATAGTGAGCGGGCACCGGCCGTGCCAGCGGCCGAGGGGAAGGTCTGGCCATGGGGAGCGGGCACCAGGCCGTGCCAGCAGCCAAGGGGAAGGTCCAGCCATAGTGAGCGGGCACCAGGCCATGCCAGCAGCCGAGGGGCTCCCCGGACACCGAGGGAGAGCCTTTGGCTGGGCTGGGCTGTGCTTCCCAGCTGGGGGCTGGAGCCGTCTGCATGTGCTCTGGGGCTGGAGGTGCCTTCTGCAGCTCTCAGGGTCAGGTTTAGGGCTTCAGTCAGACAGCCACGGCGTGTCAGGACTTTTCAAACCCCAAAAGCTCTCTTTTAGGGGGGTTTGCTTTGGAGGTACTATCTCAGGTGTCATGACTTGCTTAACTTTTTATGTAATTTCTAATATTCCTCGTTAATAAGTTTTTAACTGAGGAAAAGGCATTTTGGTTTGGCTTTTTTGTTTAAAAAAGAATTTTGTAAAATGGAAGCTTTCCTCGGTCAGGTACTTGAAAAATACAGGGAAGGTTTTTTAGTGAAAGGAAGTCATTTTTCTTCTGCTACCAGGCCAAGCAGTACGACTTGCTTATGGCCATTATTTTAAGGTGCTCGTTGTGTTGTGACTTCCACTAAAGACAGGCTGCCTTTCATGAAGAGGGAAGTGCTTTCTATTCATTCAGTTATGGTTTAATTTTTTATTATGTTAAGAGCTTCCAATTTTTTCTGTCGTTGTTGATCATCTGGGGAGTCCTACTAAAAATAAAAAATTGGTCTCACAGTGAAAGTTTTCAAATAGTAGGCTTGAAGTCCTGGCAAGTACAGTGTAATAAAAATAGATACACTAGACTTGAGCTATGAAAACAAATTTCCTTAAAGCCAGATAGGTCTATTTAGTGTTGAACCAACTTCAACTGAGTCAGTAACTGACGTATTTCGAGGCGGATTCAGGTTCTTCTTGCAGTCAAATGTACATTTGTTTGGAAACATTTGTAGTTTAAAGTCTTTTCCTCACTAAATTTATATTTCTTATTACAAACTGAGGTATGTTTTCATTCCTTTCAATACTCAAAACAAAAAAAGGACAAATAGTTGTTTGGAGTTTTCAGTGTCCCTTTTTGTGGTTCCTTTGTCTATCCATATCAACAGATAAATATCCAAAGCAGTATACTGGAATAAGGAAAAAATTATTTTAAAAATTAATAAATAAATAAAAGCAGTTCCCCAGTTTGCAGAATAGATAGATTTTTAAAAAGGCAATTTTACAGCCTGTCAACCTCAGCACTGACCTTCTGTAGTAGTACTGTGATTTAAGGAAGTGAACTACCACCACTGTGCAGTCAAAATCATAAGGGGGCGATTTCCTAAATATTTCACATTCACAGAACAAAATCTTCCAGGAGCATCACATGCCAGTCATTTGACACAATATAGGGTTGGCTTCCTGTGGTAGACTGTCTGTAAAGGCGGATTCAGAAGGGAAGAGCTGCTGTGCTGTCCAGCTCGGAGAGGGAGATCCCCGCGGCTCCCGGGAGCGCTGAGCCGGCACGGCCCTGCCTGGGCTCCCACTCGGGGTTTCCACCACGCCTGGCTTTTGGTGCAGGCCCAGGTGATCCTGTCGAGGAGCAGTGAGGACAATGGATTCCTAGGGAACACATTCCTGAGGGTTTTCACAGTGCTTGCTCTGTTTATTTTAAAAAGACTGGGATTTTGCTGACTCTGGCCGCATATAATATATTAGTAATATTCCTTTCCTTCTTTCCTATTTTAACATTCATAAAGCTTTTTCGGGGCAGCTGCTGTCGGTGAAGGAATAAATCAGTTATGGAAGTGAAAATTTCAAAAAGCAAGGAGTGTTTCTTTAATATTTGAAGCGCTCCGACGGCAGCGGTGAGGCCGGAGCTGCCCTGTGTTGTATCTGCACGTGAAGCTGCGTTTGCTGCGGAGCCAGACAGCCCCTGCTCCCCGGGCCGGCTCAGCTGGGTGAGGCAGCGAGCAAGGAAAAGGGCTTCTCTTTTTCTGGCCACCATTTAATCTACTGCCATACGAAAACAGGTCCCCTGATACCACGGAGAGACATGGAAAGCTAAACTGTGTAATAAAAATAATGTCCAATCTTCCAATAGCCAACCCTACTATATCAGACTGTAGAATTACAGTTTCTAATTTAAATGTTCCTGTTAATTAAAAATATCCTTCTATTTCATTACATTTTTATTCCCTTTCATTGTTTGATTTAATTAGGATAATGAATATAATTAGCATGTGCTGTCAGCTCACCTTATTTGCATATTATATTGGATAATTGAATGTGGTCCTGTAATTAAATTAACAGGAATGACAGATGATTTGGTTTCTTTCACATTGCTGTATTGGGAATAGAAATCTTTCCATATTCATTGCAGTTAGGGAATATTTTTCATCTGAGAAGTCCTCACAAATCAGATCCTCAGACTCAGGATCTTGCTGACAGGCTCCAAAAGAAGTTGCATTGTTCATTTGCATTGCTGTGCGTTTATTTAAATAAAAATACCCTTTGTTCTCCCAGGCTTTGGTACGCAGTGTATTTAGAGTGCTCTGGAAGAATCCCACTACTTTAAGGATTTGTAAGATAGGAACTGTGTATTTCTAGAAGATACTACTACGAGATTGCAAAACCCCTCTGCTGAAGGAGTTAGGAAAAAGTGTGTGCAGCTTTTCAGAACTTTGTGATAATATTAGGGCTTGTAGATAGAAGTCAAAAGTTCTCTCAGAAGTGTTTTGAAAATTTGTATGCTAACTATGCGTGCTTGATGAAGGGATTTCATTCCCAAAAGTCTTCCAGCTGTGTAAGTCTAACTTACTTCTCTGTCCCTCCAAACCCTCTGTCCCCAGGCATTTGTGTCCATAGCAAGGCTATGTTATTATAAATCATAAATAATTGAAATGTTAATACCTAATAATCCGTATGTTGAAAATCGAAGCACATGGAATTAGATTTGATAGTTTTAGTCACCTACTAGAAATTTCTCCGTGCTGTACAGGAGTGAAAATTTTGCTGCAAAACATGTTCCAGGCATCCCAGCCAGCTCCAGTAAGGGAGGAAGGAGCAGTAAGATCACAGGATATCTTGGGAGGGAACTTCTCCCATGTTAAATCTGTAGAACGTCACACAGCAGTATCACAGGTAAAAATAAAATGTATAAAGAAATTGGAATACTGCAGGCACAGTTCTGAAAGGATCTTGAAATTTAGGACTCACTCGCGGCACCCAAAGCGTGAAAGGCTTCAGCTCAAGATTATTTCCCCTTTTTTGTTAAATGAGTTATATGCCTTATAGTCGTATTTTCTTTTAAACATTTTTTTCATGTCGTAAATCTTACTTGTGTGGTAAAGCAGCAGGACACGTTGTCCCCCAGTGTATATCACAAACATCTATCTGTATGTGACACGTGCTGGCTGTGGGTACAAGCACTGCTGGGCTGCAGGGGACACTCACAGAGCGACTTCACATTAGAAGTGATCTTCTGTAGGGGAATTACTCTGTGCTTTTGACAGAGTCAGTGCATATGGAGTTTAGTCTCTAGTGTTAGCAGGAAGGAAGAAAAATACTTCCAAAATGGAAAAATTGTGAAAATCAGAAGTCAACAGGAAGACTTGCAAGTTATAAAAATATGTAGAGTTTCCGTATGGGTTGTTTACTAGAGGCCATCGCTAAACTTTCACAGTTTGTGTTGCTTTTGGGGCTGTGGAGGGACTGGAACAATTTTGATCTGGTAGGTGGAGTTTATGAAAATAGAGCACAAGAGTAAAGACGCAGCAATTGGTAGTTACCCTGCGGTTAACATCCCTATCTGTAAGTAAATAGTATCTGAAATTACTTAATTCTGATTTTGTTAGTTTCTTCTCAAACAGGGATTTTTAGGAGTATTGATTTCATGTTGAGGTTATGGTTTTTTTTCTTTAAACCTTTCCAAAAAAACCCTGATGTTTTAAAGCTTTATAGGTTTGAACAAAAAATACGCCTGGTAAATTTTGTGGAATAGCTGATTTTGGCAAGTGAGTGATTCATGTGAAGTTGTAGTCTCGACTCCCATTTAGAAGCACTTCAGCTTGTGAACAGAAATCCCCTAAGGATTAAAGTGCCGCGCTGGAGCGGAGTGCGTTAAGGCAGCTCGGTAATGTGTGCTTTGGCGCTCGCTGCCTCACATCCCCCGACCACATAAATTCACTTAAGTGAACCAGCGTCTTCAGGAAAGATGGCATTCCTGTCTGGGCAGTCGGGGAGAACTGGGGATGCCTTTTAGGTGATCTGTCAGACACCTTTGTTGTTGTTTGAGCTTCCTGGTGAACTTCTTAAGCATGATCTATGACAAAGCCAGTCAAATATGTCAGAAGCATTTGGGACTGCACATTTCATGTGTCACATCTTAATTGTATTTCTAACATTCCAAAATGCATCCTGGATTTTTTGGGGGGTTTTTGAGAGGATGTGGGGAAGGTAATTTAATATGAGCAAAGACTTAGCGTGAAGTAAAGTGTATTTAGTTTCAGTTCATGATGACTGGCTGATTGCTGTAGGGAGGAGAAGAGAGGGTGTGTAGGAATTAGTGTGAGAAATTAATGCATTTGGATTTATCTTCTCGTCTACCTCTCAAACTGAAAACACAAAAGAACAAACTTATCTCCCAATGTCATAAAAGCCAGCACTTTCAACAGCCTTGAGACACAGTCCGTAAGTGAGGCTCAGAGAGGAAGAGAGGGAGCGATGGGCTAACGCCGCCTCCAGAGAGCGACGTTCTAATCTTACTTCTGGGTCGGGATGAAAGGAGTTTGGTGGTCTCAGCTTAATCCCCAGTGGAACTTGGTCCACATCGAAAAAACACCACAGAATTTGGCATAATCCTGCTTAATAAGCAGTTTGTTCCTAGCCCCGACCTGGGCCTGGGCCACGCTGGGTTTGGCCGCAGGCGGGCGGGGGCCGGAGCTTGCGCAAGGCCTGGGTCCTCCTGCCCGGCGCTCGCCCCTTGGCCTGGGAACCGCTTCTCACACAAACTCAGAACAAAGTCTGAGGCCTGCAGATACTGAATCAGCCTTGTGAGCTATTGTCTGCCTCGCCGCATGTGTGAGGGCACTCCCTGTGCCTGTGCCATGAACTCCCGGTTTGCCGAGGCTGTGCTGAGCCACGGTGGCTGTCCCCGACGTGGCTGTCCCCGATGTGGCCGTCCCTGACATGGCTGTTTCCAACGTGGCTGTCTCCACTGTGGCTGTCCCTGACATGACTGTCCCCAACGTGGCTGTCCTCATTGTGGCTGTCCCCAACGTGGCTGTCCCTGACATGGCTGTCCCTGACATGGCTGTCCCCGACGTGGCTGTCCCTGACGCGGCTGTCCCCATTGTGGCTGTCCCCAACGTGGCTGTCCCCAACATGGCTGTCCCGAGTGTGGCTGTCCCTGACATGGCTGTCCCCGACACGGCTGTCCCCATTGTGGCTGTCCCAACGTGGCTGTCCCCAGTGTGGCTGTCCCAACGTGGCTGTCCCGAGTGTGGCTGTCCCCGACGCGGCCGGCCCCACGCGGAGGGAGCCCTGGCCTGCTCTGTGTTCACACCGCTGACAGCTCTCCCGAGCCCTCGGACGCTGCTGGGAGGGTGGGAGCCTGCGAGAGGCCCGGCAGAGGTTCCCAAACCCCTTGGGTGGTGCTTGGCTCCAGTCACACTTGACTGAAGCGATACTGAAACGTAAAGAACAAAATGCACTAATGGAGCACCATGGAAAATGTTGCTCGTCTTCCTCTCCCCTCAGTAAAGGGTAAATCGTAGCTCATTTTTCATGGCAGAAAAGCACATTTTCTTGCTCGCTGTTTGAAGCTTTGTCTCAGGCAGCTCTGTAGTATGTCCAGTGGCTCAGTGTTTCACAAGCTCTTTAGCTGATGATTAGATACTTTGACAAACCCTTTACATTTCTGGTGGAAGCTCTAAGACAAAACGTGCTAGGAATAATAATTCCAAGACTGTATAGCTTTATTTGTGAGTAGGGTTTCAGAGTGTGACAGAAAACGTTTGCTTTTGAAGAGAGAAAATGCTCTGAGACACACAAAAAGATTTTATGTGTTTTAGACTGTAATGTTTGAATTATTCACACCTTCTGGGGATTTTGACCCAAACTAGCTCCGTTTCCAAGGATGTTGGCAGAAACCTCAGCCAGCAGTCAGCTTGCACTTCTGGTCCTGTGACTGGTCCTGTTTCTTCTCTACTCTTTAAATCATACTCATTCAGATCAGTTGGGTTTCATTCTGTGTAGATGACTGGAGAATCGTGCCCAAAGCAGCAACTGAAATTTATAAGCGGCTCATCATCGAGGCTGCAAATGTTACCTAAGTGTGAAGATGATTCTTCAAAAACAGTGCAGGCCTACAGAGGCTAATTCTGATCGCTTCAGGGCTCAGAATAATACCTGAGGATTTGAGATATGTCATGATGGGGTTTTTTATTTTATCTGACAGAATATGTCTATTTCTCGTACATTTGATGTATAATAATATTTTCTGATTTAAAATTCTTAGGCCAACACTTAAACATATGAATCTTCTGTTACATTATTGTGAAAACAATGAAGATCAAAATTTTTAGAAAGCAGTGATTCCTTTTGGTTTAACAGGGTCCTTAAGTGATATGATTAACATAAAGCCTGAGAACAACCTCACATTTAAACGTTTATTTTTATGTTAATAAATGCTAACATGCTATCGCTTCCGAAGTTAGGCTTTTCCTTAGTATCTTTTCTAGGTCAGATGTTAGATTATTATTTTATCGTGTAGCCTGGACATGTATTAAATTCACAAGTAACCTCAATGCATATTAGAATTGTTTCCATTTTCCTTCTATCACGTTGTAATGAAGTTTATCTTTTACAATATCTATTTAACATTATTTATTTATTGCTGAATTTAATCTTATGTATACTTCATTTTTGTCTTACTAAGGTGACTTGTCAGTTGTCATTTTGGGCTGTATTGTTCCTAAAGCTTTGTATAATGAATTTCTTTTCCTAGATTTTCACTAGCATCACTTTTGATAAACATTTTTACATTCTGAGTGCATCACTGTGCTGGTAGTTGCCCTCGTCCTATCCTAAATGTTTTTATGTCGTAAGATGATGACACAAAAACTGATGAGAGAATTTTTTTCTGTGATTTATACACAGAGCACCCCTGAATCTGCTTAAACCACTGCGCTCTAAAGGACAATTCTTAGAGTGTGGTTTGTAGGAAGACTGATGTTGTTCCTGAACTCCCTTATCTTCTCTCGGGAAGCTTACACGTGACACTGAGAAAATAAACACTGGAATTTTTCAAATAGACAAAATTCTTATTTTTCAATTTGAATGTAGCATTCTGGGACTTTCTTTTTGCTTGGAAATGGTGCTCTGATTCCTGAGAAATGCTGGGAGGAATTTAGAACATTCTTTGCGCAGAGCTTTGCCAATAGTGGAGTTTGCAAAATGGAAAGAAAAGAGCTTGACCTTAAAACAGAAGAAGAGCCTAAGTGGTGACATATTCTGCTGATTAAATACTGGCAGTATGAGATCTGTTTATATAGAAGCAAAGAAATAATGCAGATCTAACTTTGAAGAGAACCTCTGGACTACTAATATAAAGACTTATTTCTTTTACCAAGTTGTAAATAACCTGACATCAAACAAAGGGGTTTAACTGTTTGATGGAATACTTATAGAGAAATTAGAGGCACAGTTCCCGTTCAATGAAGTTATCAGTTGTTAGTGCAAATTAGAATTGACATTTCTATAAATGATAAATACATGGAAAAGAAACATTAGTAGTTCCCCTACCAACTGCCGTTTTAAGATCCTAATGTTTATAATGGCCGTGGTGAAGTTTGGAACCGCAGGTCATCTGAGATAGCAGAGAGGCAGGGAGTGCCCCTGGGAGAACCATTAACTTTTTAGGCTGAGTTGTTCTAAGAAAATTGCATCTGGATGTGAACTGCATTATAGCAGAAGGGCACATTTTAATGCTTCGTTTCATAAAAATGAAAGGAAATTCAGTTGGGAAGGATGTTTTTCTAGGAAGTTAATGCAGCGGCCGGTGATGAGCGCTGTATTTGTTGCTGAGTACCTGTGGAACACACCATTTCACTGCCAGCTTTTTCTCCAAGAGCCAAAGAAGGTTTTGCTTCAGGAAGTTCTGAACTTTCCAAGTGCATTTTCCTGTATCCACATTAGTATAACTTTGTCTCCGTTTTCGCTTGATAAAAGAGCTACAACTCCTAATATTTGGTCAAAATTAACAAAAGCCATCCGCCTGACTGCAGCCCGCTAAGAACGTGACATTTTCCTGCAGGGTTAGTCACACAAGAGCAGTGCACTTGGATGACTTGGGAGGTTTTGTTCAGAACTTGACATTTGGGTTTGTGCCTGCAGATTTCAGCTCTCTCCCTGGCAATCTTTTCCCTTTCTCTGCCGTCCGTTTTCCCTTTCGTCTGTGGATGAAAGAAGCCGAGGTGCAGCAGAAAGCCCCCGCAGTTTCCATGGCCTCACGGGGAATGGCAGTGCCACCCCCGGCAGCTGGTGCTGGATGTTGTCTCCACCTTGTGCCCTGCCCCTGTGGCTCTGCCCCTGTGGCAAAATAAAAACCCAGCAGTGCCACTGCTGCCCCCTGTGCCTTTTGCTCCCAAAGTTTCTTCCCAGAGTGAATCACTTCGCAGTTCTTTGTTTTGCCCTGGCACAGACAAAAGGTTTGCTGCTGGCTTGCCCTTCTACCTGACTAGAAAATGAATTCGCTTCTTTAAAGATAATTCCGGTGGGTTTATTGTATATATTGACAGAAATAACTGACATGCATGATGTCTTTACAGGGCTGCAAATGTCCGAGTGAAGCAAGAAAACCTAAATTCGCCAGTAGAACTAGACTAAATATTGCTCTAAAAATCAGCACTTCCAGGCTGCAGTAATCCTGGACTGACCTTGTGTAGTACACAAGCAGAGAAAAAGTTCTTGGTCTGGCACTGAACCTTTTATTTTGTTACTTGTAATAAAATATCTGACAATATTTAACATACATGCACAGAACCATCGGAAACCAATCTGAGATCATAGTCTTCTTCAAATCTCCAGAAGACTGCAAGCAGAGTTTCAAATTCAATTAGTTCCTCTTTTGTGAATGCAGTTACAACTTGGAGAAAGAAACTCAGGTTGTCACCAAACACGCTACTCCGTAATAAGTCCTCACAGGGCAGTTTAAATGAACTGCTAGCTCGTGATAAATTACTAGCATGCATCTCCATTTCATGACTATTTAGAACATATGAATTACATTAATATATTAATTATCAGTTCACTTTAATGTAACTAATATTTGTTCAGTATTTTACATACATTCTTCAGCTTTGTGACTGACATTTTAGTTTTGTCAATGAAAATCCTGTTTATTAAAAGGTGTCTGTACACTCAGTTTCCTCCAGCAACTGATAATGAACATATAGTTTCAAAGACAAGAGGATCCTTATTTTAGTTTTCTGTAAAATTAACTGTTGAATTGGTAAGTTTTTACATGTGATTTGACATGTAACTGCTGAGATATTCTGTATCATTGCTGTACCATTCCAAAGTTCTGGATCCTGTTAGTTATGAGGCTTTTATTACCCTCCTTTGACAAAAATACATACATATGCATTGTAAAGTAATGGTAGTTCTCATTGATAAAGAATACAGAGAAAGATTAAGTGAAATATGAATATCTGTACATGCAGTATGTCAATAGAATTAGGAGTGTTCACCAAAACACCTTTCCCCTGCTGTTTCTCAGGCAAAGGTTGCCCCTGTGTGTGCTACTCGTTATCTCCCTGCGAGGAGGGGAGGGAGCTGCACTTTCACGATTGTCAGGACCATCAGAACATTATTTTGGGCCCCTTGGAGCTCACTGAAAAACAAAACGAGCTGCAACATTCCCCTTTGCTGCCCAGAGGTAAATCATTCCCGAGTGTTTTGGGTTCATAGGGGCTATTGGTGCCCTAGGATGGGCATTCAGTCCTGGCAAGTTCTCCTTTGCGAGGGGCCAGGAGGCAGTGGCAGGAGAGGAAAGCTGCTGCAGCTGTCCTGGTGGGCACACAAGGGAGAATGAGCATCCGGGGTGGAATATCCCTCCAGCAGTCGCCTCAGGTCTGGAGCCAGACACCCCACCTGAGTGACAGGGAAGGCCTGATCTCCCAGCAGAACGATGAGTTACCCTCACAGCTTTATTTCTGTTTCATACCACATGGAGCTTTTCATTTTTTTGATTGATTGTCCTATTTTATTGCTCAAGTGCTGTGTGGCATATTGCTGGCTTTTGTCATTGGAGTCTGTTTTGAAAGACTGACTTTTATACTGCTTCAGGCTTTCACAGCGGGAACTGCAGCAAATGGCCAAGCAATACACTTCAGAGTGAATATTGGCCCGAGTCAACGTGAGGAAAACATGGATTCCATCTAGAGACTTCAGAAATCATGAATCATGCTTTCCTAAGTGATAAACTTCAGAAATACCAGTGCAGTGGATGGGGATGATTATTGCACTTGGGAGAGCAGAGTGCACTTCCCAAGGAGACACCCGGGAGCACGGATTGCTGGTAGGGCAGAGGAGAGACCCTGACCCACGGGCTGTTGGAGATCAAGCAAATTAGCAGGACCTGCAGAAGGCTATAAACTGCTGGGGGTGACAGAAGATGACTGATAGGCAGCCTTGGAAGGTGTTGCTCGGTGAAGAGCTCCCTCAGGTCACCACATCACTCACGGTGCCGGATGCAGCTGTGGATGCAGCAGGCACAGAGTGTGTGCTGTGGCAGACCTGGGAATGCAGACAGACACCAGCCAGGCACGATTGTGGTCCTGAAGGGGAGGCTTTGAGTTGCTCTAGCCTTTCCTTCTCAGCAGGCTTTTACACTGAGAGCAGTGCTGGCCAGTGCTTTCGCTGTGCTAAACCCGAATTCTCACCGCGCTCTGGAACAGGGGCTCCTCCTCCAGAACGGATCAGGGCCTGGAGTTCGGCTGGTGGCACAAAGGAAAACTTCTTTGGTTCATCATGAAACAGCATTTCAGAAACCCGTTTGCTGTGTCTCCTACCTGTGCATTGTTTGGGTCTTCAGAGGATTGTTCCAACGTGTAGTACATGTTGGGCCATGAATGAGCTAAGGTAAGCTGGAATTTATTCCAGCTAAGCACAGGCAAAACCAATAAAGTTGTATGACTTTCTATACATTTTGAGAGTAAGCAACATTTTTAAAGGAAATACAGAAAGAAAACATTAATATGAGTTGCCTGTTCTGGATTAAAAAAAAACCATAGTAGCTTGGACTAATTTAAAAGGTTTCAGTTCAGAAAAAGAAAACCACAAGCAAATATTAATGGAACATAGGCACATAGCTGAAGTTAAGCAGGTGCTTAAATGCTTGGCTGTACAGAAATGCAGTGATTTAATTAGGATCTTGTTACATTTGACAGGCATATCTGACTTTCAGGCCAGAGAGAGAGCAACAAGAAAAGCTAATTCTAGGTAAATGCATCTGGATCCCAGTATGTGGCAGGAGGAGAGGCAAGCTGCATTTCAGTGAGGAGTTTGTATCCTGAATGAGAGCAGTTTGTGAGAGTATTCCATATTCCAGGCCTGCAAATCTCCCTGAGATTATTAAGCCAAAAAAAAAAAAAAAAAAATAAAAAAAGAGAAGGGCAAGGTTTTCATTTGTTTTCTTTGTTGTTCGTCTGCTAAGTCCAGCGCTGGCCTTCGCTTTCTGCAGCCGTTGACAGTGAAGGAAGGGATCTGTGCTCTGCTGCAGGTTTATTTGATTGGAGTTTTTTCCAGTAAGGGGTGACTCATGGGGTTTTTCTTCAGGGTACATAATAGAGTGTATCAGGTTTAGTAGCTGCATTAGTACAATGAGCTGAAATCATTAAATTGATTCCACATGTGATAAATACCAGATTAAAACAGTCAGCAACTCCTGTGTATACCTTCCTACCTTTAATGTTGATAACATCATAGCAGTAAAACTGTTGAAAAGAAAAAGATAATGAAACAATAATTCCATGGAAGCTGTTTGGGTATCTGCGCTGTGAGTTTGGCAGGACTTCACTGACTATCCCTGGCATTTTTAGGACAGGTAAAGGAAGTGAACTGTGAAATGGAAAATGAAAAGTCCCAAAAACTTGTTTGCCTCTGCCTGATCATCGAGGGTATGGTGGCCATCAAAAAGCAATCAAGAGTTCTCTTTTTCTGTTCTGCATCAGAAATACCATTTGCAGTTATTTTAGTACAATTATGATTGACTTTAAATACTCTTCTGACTGTAGAATTTACCACAGAAAAATAGAACAGTATAATTACCTTTCTGGTTAATTTAAAATTTCAACAGTACTCCCAAACTTAGAGGGCACCTCTTGCTTACGGGGTGGGAGCTGAGAGTTTAGAATCATCCAAACGCCTCAATGATATTTTCCTCAAAGGAGTGTCCAAATGTAGGCTTAATTGTCACTTTTTGGACTGTCTTTTCAAAATTCTTCCTGTCTTTAAGGGCATTAAGACATTGGTACCAGTGTTTTGAAAAGTTTTCAATGGCTTTTTCGACTGGCAAACTGAAAAAAAATGCAAACTATTACTTTGTTCCTCTTGTTTTTAAACTGAACTGCATTATCAACTTAGTGTGTGCTCTGAAGGTATTGTTAAAAGTGCTTTGAAAACTTGTAAATCCCTGTAATTTATGTTCCTGTAGTCTCAACTGCTTCTTTCTGTCCTTCTGGTTTTAATTTGAATGCAGTCTTGTCTGGGTGTGTACCTGTAAAATTGTGTTTTTCCAAGTACAATTTACAGTCGTGACCCTCAGTTTTACAGTGTTCCAACCTTATAGGGGCTTCCTCCTATGCCAAAAAGCCAACTTTGGGTCAAACAGCTCTTTCATATTGTAATTGTCTAATCAAGGTTCCTTGGAACAGATCGGATTTGGGCATTTTTTAGTTTATCGCAAAGATTTTATAAGAATATCAAGTGAATTGGAAAGGTTCCTTTGTAGGAGAGCGGTGATAGCATTGCCTTATTTCTTCAGATGTATACAGTTGTAAACTTAGCCCTCTTCATGACAACAGTCCCATTTATCTAAACAATTCTCCTTTTAGAGCCAATGGCACTGATAGAAACTGAGATAAGCAATACAGATGGGAGGATCTCGGAGTCTCTCCTTACAGCAACTCCTCGCCGGGCAGCTCACAATCCCCTTTTCTTCCTGGTGCCTGAGAATGCGTGGCAGACATCTCCCCTGAAACACAGTCCTCTCAAACTGCCAGCTCGAGGAAAGAACGGTCGAGCTCCGGGAGGGTTTTTAAAATCCCGATGATTTCTTTCTGGATTTTTTCCCCCATGCTTAGTGTGTTTAAATGGCAGGCGTAGGGGTTTTGTGTTTCATAGCTCTGGCTTAGAATTGTCCCTGTGCTATAATTCTTTGTCTTTTGAATTCAGGTATTAAATTATCTATTTTATTGTAATCCATAAATTAATCCCTTGCTTATTTGCTGTCTTTTTGGGTGGTACAGAAAAAAGAGCTTTCAGGGCTTTATATTCTTTATGTTCCTCCGCAATAAAAATAGTACTTGCACACGGAAACAGAGGTTATTTGAACTAAATGTTATAGGCTTTATTTTTAGTACTTACTCCTCATCCATGCTCATTTTTCTAGCATGACTTCAGCACCCTTGGTGGTTAAGAGGAAGAGAAGAACAGATCGATCACGTGGTTTAATTTTGTTCTGTTTGTGTTTTCAGATCATTGTACAGTCTGGCCGTCACCCCACGGTGCTGCAAAAACTCTGCCAGTTGCCTTTCCAGTATTTCAGTGATCCTCGTCTAATCAAAGTGCTCTTCCCTTCGCTAATCGCTGCTTGTTACAACAACCCTCAGAACAAGATCATCCTGGAGCAGGAGATGAGCTGTGTTTTACTGGCCACCTTCATCCAGGTACCGCAGCCCCGTGCCAGGCTGTGCCAGCCCTTGCTCGCAGCGTGGGGGTCGCTAACTGAAATAAAACCAGCAAACAGTCCTGAAGTGCTTTCAGATTCCCTGCAGCTCTTCTCAGACCACAGATTACGCCTGTGCTTGAGGCATCTTATCACGCTGAAAGGTTACCGAGTAGTTCAGGTTCTCTCTCACCGTCCAGAATCCTGTTTTCATTAAAGTTTCTGCGTGTACTGGGAAGATTTGATGTAGATCTTAAAATATTTATTTTTTAAAAAAATTCCTGCACATATAGCATATCTGAAATGGGTATGTTAATGTGTTTACATACAAATGTACAGTTGTATACTGTGTACCGTAGATTTACAGAGAACTGGGTAAGTGTATATATTTTACGCAGAAAATACACAAAACATATGTTACCAGTCTAATCTTGCAATCTTTATTTTTGACGGTAAGCCACCGAGGTCATTGAAAATACTGTTTTGAATAAGGATTTGCAGTATTTTTCTTCCCTTTGTCTAAATGTATATGCTGTTTTATCTATCAGATTTTTTGCTTGCCTCATGGTTTTCATGCATTTTATTGACCGTTTCTAATGAATAAATGCACTTTGCATAAACACTCTACTATGAAAAATACTATGCTTTTAGGAGTCTGTAACCCTGTACCAGTCACCTGAAAGTTGCTGTTGTTGATAAAGAAATGTTAGTCAGACTCTTCCCCCTGATGCTTTACCGCTAGCCCAAGGATAGGCTACATGCATTTGAGAGAGAAAGTACAAGAACTAAACATTTACTGAAAGCCTTTGCATAACATCAAACTTCTGAGTGCGACTACTTTTTATCCTTTTAATACTAAAATAATTGCATAGCAGTTTTTTAAAAAGAAGTTTGGAACTTAGTGTTAAAAAAGTTTGCCGTATAGTAATGAATTTCTGGTTAAATACGCAGCTATAATTCATCTTCTTTGAATTTCTTGTAGTGAAACTACAGATTTTAGTGTAGAAGTTGCGGTGGGAAAAAATAATTTCTGCATTATTTGTAAGTGCAGAAAGTTTAGTGAGGGTTTTTTTCAGCTAAAAAACATGAGAGTGGAGGAGGATGTTCCCTGTATGAATAATTAAGGTTGTTTACCTTGATTTCTGTTCTATAAGAGTTGGAATGGCCCTAAAATCCCCAGTGAAGCATAAGCATATTTATAAGGGTCAACGTTACTAATTTGATTTCCAGTTAGAGTTATATCCCAGATGGCAAGCCCATGTGCTGTTCCTGCAGGCTTTTAAAAAAAGGTGTTCTGTTAAAATGTGGAAGCGCAGTGTGTGCTGTGCAGTGTCCTGTCACTGCTGCCTTCTCTGGTCCTCCGGTGTTTCGCCCGTTTTAAAGTCTAATCCTGAACGCTGCTCATGCATACGCAGAGAGCAGTCCTGAAGGATCCCAGGAATGCTGAGATCCCGCACGCGGAAGGGACTTGCCTCTCTGCTTTTATTTCAACTCGCTGCTGTTTGTCAAGCAGATCTCTCATTTGCTCCAGCAGAAGGTTTGGGAGACTGTAAAATGTTGCCCCGTGACTAGAAAATGAGATTCTTCCTCTGCCAGGGAACGCAGAAAGAAGTCCCGTTTACATAAAAGTTTGGTGGTGTGTACGAATATAACACTTAAATACAGTGTGTTAAATGTGTGCAGCGAAAATCAAAGGCAGGGCATTGCTGCATTTTAGAGACCTCCCTACCAATAGATTTATTTCCATCATCTGAGGCTTGCATCAGCCTGTTTATTTTTGTTACTTCTGGTTTGAGATGTGTGGAAACATTCAGGAGTAACCCCGATTCGCTGTGCTCTGCCTTATCTCGGGTAATTCCTCCTTCAGTGTTCTGCTGGGGGGACACTCCGGCAAAAGGACAGGATCTGTAGCGGGAGCTGCCCGGCTCTGGGCGAGGTCGGGGTCCCTGCTGGCCCCGGGTGAGGTCAGGGTCCCTGCTGGCTCCTGGCAAGGTCGGGGTCCCTGCTGGCTCCGGGTGAGATCGGGGTCCCTGCTGGCCCCGAGGATGCCGCGTCCGGACAGCGCCGGGATCACGCGGTGCCGTGGGTGCTCGCACTGGCCCCGCAGCCAGGGCACCGCCGGGGCAGCAACTCCACATCCTCCCAGGAGATCAGCACCCCAGGCTCCCTGGCCACTGGGAAATTGAAATAATTCATGAATTTTGTAACAGTATTTGGAGTCGAGAGCAAAAATCCGAAACACCGTTTGTTTTACAGAAACACGGCCACGGTAAATAAAAAGCGCAGTAATAACTATTTCCTGAGAAGACATTAAAGTCTTGGATTCTTTGTTGTGTACTAAAAATGTATTTTTTGGAAACAGGTATAAATAAACGTATAAAAATCCACTGTAAATTACAGAATTTAAGTGCTGGCAGTATTTTGTTATGATATGTAACAAATAAACCAGTGTTGATAATTTACAGATTACATAAAGTATTAGTATTTTTGAATGACTGTGAAGACTTAAAAATGTTGTTTTAATTCCTCAGATATAAGATCTGAAAACCTGATGTCTTTTTTTTGTTTGTTTTCCCCCACAGGATTTTGCACAGAGCTCAGGCCAAATGGAAAATCAGTTATCTCAGCAGAGAGGTACGTTCACTGCAGTTGGGTAACAAAATGTGTAGATGCTGTGACTGAAGTTTTTTGAGTCTGCGTCCATGAAAAGAAATACAGTAAACTGCAGCACGATTTTTCAGTTTGGGGGGAGGTCCCTGGCTTACATCCTGATTTATCCATACATGTCTTCCAGTCTGCTGCTCATCCTACCAGGGATTCGGACTGTTAATCTTTATTAAATGCTCGGTATCGTGCCTTAAAATGTGATACTGTACCTGCACATACTTAATTAGCTGACACAAAGGCTGCCTTCAAAAGTTTTAGGTTGCAGAAGCCACGCAGCCCTGCCAATACACCCAGGGATCCAAAAATCTCTTAAAATACTGTCCTGTAATTGTCCTTTAAAGTTTGTCAGTTTGCAGAAGAGTTGTAATTTTTCCCCCTCGGCTGTTATAAATATTATTTAAAATACAGTCAATGTTTTTAGGCTAAACATTTGAGAGATTCTCAGCTGAGATGGCTGTTACTTGCTAAACACGTCTGAAATTCGGGTGTCGATGGGCATCTGGTCTTGAGTAGTTGTCTTGTGCTTAAAATGCAACGCTTGGGCAGTCATTGCTCCTTCATAACAAGTAGAAATCCAACACCGTTTTGATCAATGTTTGGCAGGACATTAGTGGTTCTAGGTCTAAAGCATAAACTTTTTCTTTAAAAATAAATTACAAAATCAAGGTAACTTCATGGAGAGTTTTACTGTCAACATTAGACATCTCAGCCTGAAGCAGCTTTGTGCGGTGTTTGCAGCACAAACTTTCCAGGGTTGTGTTTGCATGAGAATCTGCCCAAGAATCATATAAAATCCAAGTGGAAAGCTTGCTTTTTATTTTCACTATTCAAACTGGATGAACTTTTAAACAAAGATGTGGTGACATGTAAGCGTGATTTCTAAACATTCCCCAGCTGCAAAAAAGTTCACTTAATAGTAGTGTAAGCAGGATTATTTTTATCTGTTATATCACTTGAATGTGAAGGACGGTGTCCCCAAAAACAAATGGGAATAATAGCGCTGAGGGAATAAAACCTGAAAGCACAAACTGAACAGCTGGGTGCTGCGGGGAGGGTCAGACCCACAAACCTGTGCACGGTGGAGTTCTGTCCACGTCACTGCACCCTCGTAGGAGTGAAAGCTGCGTTTGTCCTCGTGCTGCGAGCTCGGGGAGTTGGGAGCACAATGCTGCCGCAGCCCTTTGCAGGGAAAAACCAAACTGCTGAGCAGAAAACGCCGCTGAGGCTGCCCAGAGCTGAGGGAGGCTGAGCTGGTCCCCAGTGGGTCCCAGAACATAAAGGGTGTGGGGATGTCTGATGTTCTCTGCACAGGGCAGAGCCTGATGGGCTCACAAATGGAAGCCTCTGCTCACCAGAGCCTCTGCCCCCGTTCTCAGAGCCGTGTAGAGGTCCCGAGCTCCACAGAACTGTCACCCCGTGGTCTGAGAAGATTCTGATAGGGGGAGGGGAGTAAATGACTTAAAGTATCTAAAATTGACTGCACATTCATTATTCTTGTTTTATTGCCGTCTTATCTTAAGAGGGAATAACTTGGTAATTTTATGTTCTGTCTTCAACAGAAAAATTTTTCAGTTCTCAAGATTATCTTGAGCTGTCCAACAGATTTCCCCGGCAGTCCTGGGAAGAAGCTCGACAGTTCTTCTTGAAAAAATAAGATCTTGTTTTTTAAGTTTTAAATCCTCGACATCGTCACACTGACCAGTTCCTGCTGACTACCTTCTTTCAAATGCTGTTCCAAAATGTTTTTGATACTCTAAATACTTATGCTGTAGATATATAATTTGCACTATTTATATCATAAGTACTGTAGATACTTCCAAGTTCTGTTTTGTAATTTTGATAATTTGAGTTTATTTCGTTCATGTATCCAATGTCATGATTTTGGTGTTTTCTGCCCTGTGGTGGGACTTGCACTGCAGAACTGCTGAAATAAGGTTGCAAATAGAGAAAATATGTTCTATATATCTTGTAATAAAATAACTTATTCTGTCTTGTGTGACTTCTGCGTTACAATTGTCAATGTGTTTGAATTACCATAAGCAACGCGGCTCAGAAAGAGGAGGAAAAAAAGGCTCATAAGATGTCTTTCTCGTTAATCAAGAGTCAATCAGATTCAAATCAAAGTAATTTGTCAGATATGGCCCTGGGGAAAGTTTGCTTATAATTTTTGCGGTGATTGAGGATACGTCACCTAATAGGGATTTTTCAGCCCTCATGCATTTTTAACGTCCCGGGCAGCGTTAGCGAGGCTCGTCGGAGCCTCTCGGTGCTCTCTGGAGGGCGGAGGTTCCGCGGCGCCGGGCCCGGGCGGGAGCCG
>VYZT01036688.1:136606-169397 GCA_013400735.1 Pomatostomus ruficeps
GGCCTTCCCGCCGCCCCGGCCGTGCGGGCCCTGCCCTGTGGGGCGAAGGGGGCGCGGGCGGGGCCGAGCTCCTCCCGCCCGGCAGCGGTGGCCGAGGGGGTCTCTGCGGGGCGAGTGCCCCGCGCCGCCGGGGTCGGACTACTCCGCTGGTCTCCTCTGCCACTCTGTCTGTTAAAAATAAAGTTTCCGAGTGGACTCAGGGTGTTCCAGGAGCCCTTTCCGCCGGTCACGGCCGGCAGGAGTTGACTGTTGTCCCGTGTGGAAAGCTAACACAGCCATCAGGGAAGCCCTGAACTTCTGGGAGTGCTCTCTCGCATCCACCCTTGAGCAGGACAAGCCGAGCAACAGGTGGAGAAGGCTTCTAAAGTTTGTAACTGCAAACTCTTGAGAACACTAGAAAAATAATTCTTTCTAAAAGAGGCTTCTTGGGGTATTGGCAGTTTAATCCAGCGTTTCTCAGTCACACCTGTGCAGAAATGCGATTGCCTTAATTATCGCAACCTGTGGATGAAGCTAATGCAAAACACCTGTTGCTCCTCCACTTTGACCTTCCCAGTGCTCAGCCGGGAGGAGTGCTGGGCGTTTGGAGGCCATTTGCTGCCTGGGGTGTCACTGTGGCTGTGCTACCAAGGTCTAGGTGAACTCAAGGTTAACTGGAGCAGATGATTGATGAGATGTCCCCGAATATCTGCTCGATCTCTCACTATGCACCAGGAGATACTCCATCCACTAGAACTGTGTGTAAATAGCCCTTGTAAACAACTTTAAATCTCGCAAGTTTCTCTTTGAGCTCTCCAAGTCTTTAACAGGTATTACAGTTCAGTACAGCTCTAAAATAGTAGTTATGGACATATTAAATGGTTTCGGGTGATAAGAATGTCTTAAAAGAGGAGCAAAGGTAGACGAGGTCAGACATGACTGAATTAATCAGAAAATTCTAGCTGTTGTAGTCACGGGCACGTCTCAGCTGTTGTTAGGCTGCAGCCTTTGTGGAGCAAAGGTCTTGATGGTCTCTGAAGCTCCTAGAACACGTGGTGCTGCTGTGTAAATAATACTTTACTCACATGCTCACTTCACAATTCAGTTTCGTGGCTTGGACTTGTGAGTTCAGCTCTTTGGTTTCAGCCATACACATCTAAACTGGTAACTTTATAAAATCAAGCCGGTGAAACGTTGTGTGCATCTTCAGTGTGTGTAACAATGTAGTCTGTGAGAGAACTGAAACAAACTCACAGTTTGTTTCACTTTTTGAAAAGTGCAAAGTTCAGCCCTGCTGGTGCTCATAGCCCAAGAGTGAGCGAGGTCTGGACAAAAACAGGATGAGAGAAACCTGTGAAGTACGAGCAGGAAGGAAAGCTGGACTTTTGCATAACTTAAAGATGGGAGTACTGAGGAGGAATGAGGCTGCAAGTACACATAAAGTTGGTACAGAGGTGGGAAAAAGCCATTTAGGGAGTTCACTGTGTTGAAATACAGACAGTGTTGCCTGTGTTTCAAAATAGCTTTGTGGATTTTTATTAATGGTTTGTAAGGGGTATGTTTGGAGAAGTTTGTATTACATCTTTCTCTTGCTGCTTCAATCCCTTTGTAGTGTTAAGTCTTTATTGTGATTGCAAAATCCTTTTTGCAAAGTGGTTTTATTTTATTTTATTGCTGTTCTTTGCTGCAGTTATAGCTCCTTTTTAATTCAGGTGCCTTTAGTGTTGTTCTTCTAATTAGTGTTTCCTGGAGTTGTCGAGGTGTCTCTGTTGTAGCCAGGTCTGTAGAGGGGTTCTAGAGGTATATGCTTTATTGGTAGGGTTCCCTTCTCTCCCTGATTTACCGAATTTATTTATTTAGTTGAAAGTTTTGCAGCTACAAGACTGCCTCTTACTAGGATTATGTATTGCTTTGTTGCTTAGGAAGGCAGCCCTTAGCTTTAGTAACACCCCAATCCCTGGTTCCTGGGGTTCCTTCATGGGAACTTTGCCCAGTGTAAATGGTTCTCCATGAGATACAGAATTCCTACTAAGCAGTTTTAAAATTTTAGTTTCTGGCCAGTTTGCTTTTACAGCTACGAAAATGAGCTCTAGAGGTACCTCTGTAGGTGCAGTTGTTTGGTGCTCTGCCTTGTGAATGTGTGTTTTGGTTTCGTTCCTCTAACTTCCAGTGGCTCCTCTAAAGGGAGACAAACTTCGGTGTCCCAGGTGAGGTTTCTAGCACCCCGTTTCTTATTGGTGCATGTTTGGAGCATGGGGCCATGCAGAATTCACCTGCTGCATCTCTTGCATTTCTTGGAACGCCTTTCTGGCTGACCCAGCTTGTGTTCCTGTGCCTGCCACATGCGTGAGGTGGAGCTGATTTCCTAATTCCGGTGTTATTTACGAGTGTCCTTGGAGCGGGCTGCAGGCAGCTCGCCACCACTGCTGCCACCAGAGGCCATGGGTGCTGCACACCAACCTCGCCCAGCAGCAAGCAAAGATTTACAACGCTTCCCTCTGGGATTTCCCAGCTCTCGATACATACATTTTTTAGCATAAAAGCAGCAGATAGATCTGTGTTTAAGAGGTGCTGGGCGTGTGTGGTGTTCAGGTGAGCTGTCTGTGTGCTGAAACACCAGCATGAGCTCCGCTGGCAGTGGCGCCGTGTGAAGAGCAGATCACCTGGGCAGACTCGGTGGCTGCGGTGCTGGCTTTACCTGGACTGATGTGTCCAGGTTGCTCACGTTTTGCTGCGACAGTAGCAGTGACCAATATCTGTTATTTTGTCTGAAGCCTAGAAATCCAGATATTGTACTTAAATTTTTTGTGCTCTGGTTGGAAAGTATTGGTGGGCTTCTCAGTGGGGAGCAAAACGATGCGTTGGGGAAACTTGAGACAAATTCAGTGAATCCGTGGCTATTTTGCAAGTGGCTTAATTGATCAATACAGCACATCTGGGTTGATCTTAGCAACTTTTAGACATCTGGAAGTCAGAGACTGAGTTTGCTCTACTGTAAATACTGGGGAGGGAAGGGGAAGGTGGAAATTCTGGGTGGTTTTCATTCACAAATGTTAATTTTGGTATAAACTTGGTCACTGTCCAGAGTTTCCACCAGAGAGGAGGTGCAGATGTTCCTGCTGTAGAGGAAGCATAGGTGTCTAGCTGTGATTTGTACCTAGGCCTGGGGAAAAGAAACTTCCCAGTTCTGCCTCCCCGTTGCTGGCATGTCATTATCTGTTGTCCCGCTGCAGAAACGACTCAGTTGCCCAGGTTGGTGGGATGTTTATCTGGAGGTGATTTCTGGGGACAGCCTGATCTGCCAGAGCTTGGTTGTCACCAGGAACCTTCTGTGGCACGAGCACTGAGTGCTGTTCCTTCTTAAGGCATTGCTTTCGGTCCTTTGATTGATCTGTGTGTCTCCTTTCTTGTGCTTTCTTGGTTTATTCTCCACCTTCCCATTTTATTTAGGCTTCAAAGCAGGCATGCTCCCCCAGTGCAGAAGTGATGTCAGTGAGGTAAGGGGCTGTTCTCCCACACGTGCAGCTGGGCAGTAACTTCATCAGAATAACTGCCTGTCCTGATCCCGGAGTCCTTGCAGGTTCTTTGTTTGCAGGACCGTGTGACTGGATGAATTACCCTCTGGTTTTACTGCAGATTCTTTATTATAACAAACAAAAGTCAGTTTGGCTTGATTTTGTTTAATGAAAAAATTATTTAATGTGTGTTAGTGTATTAAATTCAGACTCACACAGAAATCTCATTTGTCATCTAGATTTTTACCCATAATATATAATGTGGCTTCAAATTTATTTTGAATCTGGTGTTGTCTTTATGTTCAGAAATGTCATCCATAAAGTGACCTTTTGGTGTGCATATTGTGTATATTCCCACAAATATCAAATGTGGGATTATCGGTTTAGAAATAATACCTAATTAATGCTGTAATAGCCAGTCTGCTCAAGCAACATCCATTGCTTGTATTCCTTCTGGCTAAAAAATAATTATTTCTCAGTTTATTTTAGAATGGTTTGACAGAATGATGGTGGTGGCGCAGTGCTTATTTAAGGAGAAAAATGATAATATAGGCAGAAATAAATGTGTGTTTAAAATACACATGTCTCCCTTTGGAAACTTGAAAACTTGAGGATTTTCCAGGAGCATGGTCCACTTTACCCTGTGACACAACTGTAAATCATTGGGGAAGTGGGCTTTTTGCCACAAAGGCATGGATTTATTCTTCAAATGGTGACTAAAATTTCATAACTTTTATTGCAAATGATGTATGAAACATAATCAAAAATATAGTGTCTGATCTATACTGGCAATAAATATTTTGTTACTGGCGATCGGTTTCAAACGAGCTTAGAATATTTAATCACAGCAAATAACCTTAAGCATAAGGGATTAAATGCAGAGCACTTTTACAAGAATCCTTATTGTTTTAATCAGAAGGACAGATTATGATCCAGATTCTGCAAAAACTTATCTTTGTATTTGTATTTGTGCACTGTGATTCACTTCAGGGAAGTTCTTGGGATTTGCTGTCTCTGTTTGAAATTCAGTATATTGGGAGGCTTTGTGGGGTTGAAGTCCAGATGCAAATTTTAGCCTCTCATGTTTTCTGGAGCTTTTTTTTATTTGAAGTTGTAGGTGAGTGCATGTTTGGCACGAGGGGAGATGGGGTTGGAATATATGTTTAGAAAGGAGTGTTTTGGTGTGAGTCTTCAGCGTTATGTTAGTATTTGTTCCTTGTTTACATTAATGATTTTTTTTGTTTTTCCATGTGTTCCATCCTGCATTGATCATAACTTGAGTCTTCAGTTCGGCTTTATGCAGGGGAGACAAAGACTTGAGGGACAATATTCCTGTTCCCATCCCGAATGTTTTCACTACCCTAGTGTTTCTTGGAGAATTAACACTTTTCACACATTCACCTGAGTATTAGAGAGGAAAGTCTCAGAGTTTAGAATATTTTGGTTTGGTTTCATGGCAGTTCTTTGCCTTTTTTCCTATCTTTTGTGTTTCTTTCATTTTTGCTTTAGAAGTTCAAGTTTGCATATGGATGGTGAATTGGTCAAAATTACTATTTAAGGACCTTTAAGTTGTGGTGGTAGACTAAGTGCTCAAGTATGAAATGTTTCAAAGGAAAAGAGGGAAAAATGAACCTGATGCCTAAGGATTTCTGCTAGTGTGTTTTCAGGTTTCCTGCTGCTTAATTGTCATCCAGCCACTGCATAAAATTTTGCCTCTATACATATCTAAATATAAAAGTGGGTTCTGTAGCTCGATTTGTTTGAAACTTATAATAAAACACTGCCAGAGAACCACGCTAGAAAACCAAGTCAATATTTATTTGCAGCTGTTGATTTCCTTGTGTCTTACTCTTGCTGGTCTAATCCTCAGTCTTTAAGGTGCTTGGTTAAGTTGATCAACTGAGCTAGAATATAATGTGTTAACAAGTTTCCCTTAATTTTGTTCAGTATTTTCCTGTGGAGTTTTAGTTTAAACACAGCAGGTTACATTCGAGCTGAAGTCAAGTGTATTTTCTTTTTTGTATCACCCTATGTATTCTCTTTACTTAATATAAATTATCTGGAATTAGCCTGTTTTGTTTGCCAGCAGTGCTTTAGGGTTTGTATAATTGATGAATGTCTGTAAAGCCTTGGATGCTGTAAGGAACAGTTTTTCACTCAAATCCAGCTCCTCGTGTGTCCCTTTCTCTGCAGGCGTCGGTGCTGCGGCGGTGTCAGAGCACCTTGGTCATCGCAGAGCACAACAACGAGTCCCTCACGCCCATCACCCTCAATGCCATCGCTGCCGCAAAGCGCCTGGGAGGGGACGTTTCCTGCTTGGTGGCTGGTACCAGCTGTGACAAGGTAGGAAATGCGATTTTCATACCAATGAAATCAAGAATGCAGTGAAACAGTACTTGGCAGCGTCTTGGGCAGCCTGAAAAGTAATCTGTGGTGAGGAGAAACTGTGCCAGAATTGCTAATCTGCCAGACGAGTCCTGCACTTGGAACTGCTTCTCTTCTAAAGAGAAAATGTGGGAACAGGTTTCGTTTCGCAAGGGACAGTATCAATAACATTGTTACACGCTTGAGCAAGCAAATTGTTATAGGACTGAAGGACAATTAACTTTTAAAACAAGGTATTTCTCTGTGAAGTGTGAAAGACAAATATTGCAGTGCTAAGAATTTGGAAAGAAGCTTGTGCTGGGTTAAATGGAAACCAGCAGAAGTGAAACAACAGCGACAAATGAGGCTTTTGAGCAAGTTGCTTTTACTAGCCAATCACTAGTTGTGTAGAGGGTTTGCAAGCTGAAATTCTGAAATTAGTGCTGCTTGACTTTATCCCACAGCTCATGTGTGAAAAAGTTCCTTGTATGTTAGCTGTGTATTTTAAATGTAATTTTGAGATGCAAGATCTAGAGACAGTGTAGTTAGTACATTAGTGGCACTTTTATTCCAGCATGATTTGGTCTTGTGTGAGCAGAAGTACAAGAAACTATGTCTGATATTTACATGCTGTTCATGAACCGTTATTTTGACAGCAACATGTAGTATCTCATGAAGAAGGCATACCTAGAGCAGCTTATTCACAAATAGGTGGAGAAACCTCCGTAGCTATTCTGGTGTTCGAGGTGGAGATGAAGCAAATCTGTGTCTAAATCAAGGAAATGAAAAAGAAAAAAAGAAATAATTGCCTTTTATGTGTGTCTTTAATTTTCCTTATTCTATGCACTTGCATGGTAGAGAAGTGGTTGTGAATGTTTTGCTTGTTTGTTTTAACGCTAAATACGTGGAGTTTGTATGTCATGGTGGGAAAAAGTATTTTATAAAAGATGACGGTTTGGAGATTTTATTATAGAGCCAGTGACTCAAACAGATACTCTGCAGCAGCTATTAGGGAGTTTTTCTTTATTTCCTTTTGTTGATTCGTGAGGGTAAACTGATACTCATCAAACTCAGTAAAACTACGCTGGTTCTCGGATGATGCATGTGGTCTCCAGACCTTGCTGTCAGTCCTCTTCTCTCTGATCTGTAGTAACCCTTTTATCATTTAAACGTCACTTGTGCAAATTTAAAGGAAAAAAATGCATAAATACAAATTGAAAATATACATCGCATCAGTGGGCAAAAAGTCAGATGCAAACAAAGGGTTGCTCCTAGAATCTGGACAAAGATCGTAACAGCCTTGTGCATTTGTATTTGTTTGTGTGGTAGATATTGACTGATGTAAAAGAAAGTAGGGTTGGTTTCTTGGTGATTCTGTCGGAATACAGAGCAATTATCCTCAAGCGTGATTGTTATCGGCTGTTGTAAGAAATGCTGGCAGCAGTGCGGAGCCCTGCACGCAGCAGGCAAGTTTTCCTAAGTTGGATTTGCTTTGTAGTTTTCTTATTCACAAATTCATTTTCGTTATCCCATAAGGCACTATGCTGCGAGTCAGATGTGCATTTTATTCCATTCAGGTTTGTTCTGATTTTGAATTCAGGTACTTTTGGTTCTGGCTTTAACTAATCTACAGGCTGTGAGTTATTTGCAGTGGGGACTTCCTTGTTACGATTGTGGTGCCTGTTACAGCACGAACTGATGATAATTCACTTGTAACCGTAGGTAGCATCAGAAGTCAGCAAAGTGCAGGGCGTTGCAAAAGTTCTCGTGGCTCAGCATGATGCGTACAAGGGATTCCTAGCAGGTGAGAGTTGTTCTTGCCCATTGACAAAAGAAATTCTTTTGTGTGTTTGTGATTGAAAAGAAGATGATTGCAAATTTTGAGCAATGTATTTTTATCCTCAGAGGAGCTGACTCCCTTGATTGTGGAAACTCATAAAAAATTTAATTACACCCACATTTGTGCCGGAGCGTCCGCCTTTGGGAAGGTGAGTAGATCAAAGTGCATCAGAAAGGTCTTGCAGAAAAGAGACAGCCACTGCTGTATGTAAGAGTGGGAACCAAAGGCCTGAGAGAGCAGCCACGGACAGTTTTGTGTTTGCAATGTTACAGGAGTTTGCTGAAGAGGTCATTAGCTGGATTTCATGATTCATGTTTCAGTTCTTTTATGGGCTGATGTGAAAAAAATAGCGTAGAAGAAATATTCCGTGTAAGCATCCAGTCCTATGGATACGAGGCAAAATGTCCAGTAAGGCAAACCAGATTAAGTGATCTGAAAGCATGAAAATTGTAAGGCAAAGCACAGCAAATCGAGATGAAAAATATGTTATTTGCATGTTGAAATGAAAGTCTGCAGACCTATTGGAAGCAAACTTTTTTTTGGGGTGGGATTTGCATCTGTGCTATAAGTCATGTACATTGAAATGTCTGTAAACATATATAAATAACACTGATCTAAGTCCCAGCCAAGATGGTTTTTAATGAAAATACAATTTTTCAGAACTCCTTTTTTTTAAAGGAATGTGTTTGTAAGTACATGGAGAGCCTCAGTACTAAGAATCTGGGCAGCATTGTGGTGCAGCTGAATTAGGGAAAAAGGATCCTTCGGAAATCCTGCCGATGTGGACGAGTAACGCCATCGGCCTTCCATCTGACTTTCACTTCCAATCAATATCAGAACAGATGCTTGTATTTTTCTAAGAGAAATCTTTATGTACCTTAAGCCTTAGGGGTTTTTTTAATTTTTTTTTTTTTTTTTAACTGCAGTGTCATAGTAAAAGTTAATGGCTTTTCCTTTAAAGCTTATGCTGCCATTTTTGAGTGTTTCATGTGAGTAAAGATTTCAGAACTGGGCGCTTTTTTCTTGTACCAGATTAGGAGGCAGACAAAAAGGAAGCAATCATCTTATCATTGATTTCCTCGTCATTTCTGCTGCTCTTTTTATCTTTCTTCCCACGTCTAAAGGTGCTAAGTAATTTTCTAGAGTAAATTTTGGAGGAAGAGAATACATATTTTAATATTAATTTTTAAAATATTTTTTTTTTGCTTTGGGGGGAAAAAGTGCTGGGTTTTTTCCCTATTATTTCTGGCATCTAACTTCCAAAAACACCTTTTTTTTTTTTTACTTCAAGTGCCAAGAGCTCAGCAATCCATAATTGTCAATTTTCTGAGTAAATGGCATCTATATTCAGTTTTAGAATATCTGAAGCAAATAAGTCTCCTAATTTAAGATACTGAATTAACGGTTTACTTACAGTAAGTCTCATAAAATGTCTAATGTTATTACAGTAATGGGATTTTATTTGGCTGCTAAAGCTACATGAGTAGCCCTACAAAAATCTGAGTTCTGTGTCTTAGAGACAGCATTATAGGAAGTTAAAATCGGGTCAGCAGTGTTCTTTTACTGGCCATGTACATTTTACTCAGCGCTTACTTTGCTAACGTTTAATCTCTGACTTCTAGAATCTTATTCCCAGAGTGGCTGGCAAACTTGACGTTGCCCCTGTTTCTGACATTATTGAAATTAAGTCACCAGATACTTTTGTGAGAACTATCTATGCAGGTGGGTAATCACAAAAGGGCTGTGGGATTTGTCCAGTGAAGGATCCAGTACTGCTAATTTTTCTACATGATCCTGTTGTTCAAACCTTGGAATAGGATAACAGTTTTCATTTTACAATCTGAATTGCTGTGATTCAGAAAAGATCAGGGATGGGCACGATGCTGCCTCTGTGAGGAAGCAAATAATTCCAAGGGCTTTGGTACCAGCATGCGAAACCCAGGTCTGTCACCTTAAGGAACAGAGTTTGGTCCCGTCCTGTCCATGCACGGTGGTTGTTAATGCCCTTCTGAGCAGATTTTGTGACGCGTAAGACACAAACTTAATTGTCCAGCTCTACTTAATAGGACTAGCATTAGTTCTGATTTAAGATACCACAAGGTTATTTTTTCTAATTATGAAGACATTGAGCGAATTATTTATGATATTTAATTAACTTAATTTGTAATTATGTTTTTCAGCCTTATTTCTCTAATGCTTGGCTGACACTGTGTTTTATTTTAGATAGGAGCTCATTAGCTTGTGTTTCTTCATTTCACTGTAAAGATGGTAGCACAGGTACCAGCAGGGTATTGCACTGTGAGTTACGGTCCCGGATTGTGGCTTTGTGCTGCACTTCCAAGTTGCTTCCCAGTAATTCACAGTTGCAAGATGACTTCGTTTATGAATAGTTTAGAAAAATGTTGCAGCATTTTTTCTCTTAGTGTTCCCTGCAGCCTCCAGTGTTAAGTATTGTGTTATATTATAGAGAGAAGCACAGTCCCGCAGATACTTGGGGGAGGTCTCATTGTCTTCAGTTCTGGTGAATTCCTGCAGCAGGATAAAGGATCTACTTTGAATTATAGACATTCTTTATGTTTAAGAATGGCATTTTCAAAGTTGGTTTTTTCATCCCTTCTGAAATTTAAAAGCTCATTCATAAGAGATGATTTGAATGCTTTGTATCCTTTAAAAATAAAGGATTTGTATTCATACTTTAGAAAACTGGGGCTAAAATGTAAATTAAATTATTTATAAACGCTGTTTATTTAGTGTTAAGTTTTAGTAATTTAAAACTGCAATTTTGGGAAGTACCTTTGTGGATGTTGCATATTCCAGTACAACTGCTAATATTTTTGATATTAATTTTATTTGGGTTTTTTTAAAGCACAATATGTCTGATAAATTTTTAATGTGACTTTTTGTTTTAGGAAATATTATTTGCACTGTGCAGTGTGATGAAGCAATTAAAGTGTTTACTGTACGGGGAACTTCATTTGAGGCCGCACCAGTGAGTGGTGGTAGTGCCAGTGTAGAAAAGTGTGAGTATTTGTTCTGGGATGCAGCTGTTGGATGTAACAGAGCTCGTTTTGCTCACTGCATGGTGGTGTTTTGTAGAAATATTTGTCAAAGCAAACTGATTTTTGTAATGTTAGCTTTATACTTTCAATTACTTGCATTTTTAGTGATGTCTGCTAAGAGAAGATACAGATTATCTGCACAGTCACTTCCTTTTCTTTGACCAGAAATGGAGATTATCTGTGCTGAAATCTGTGCTTGTTTCACTTGCTGCCTAAACTTCTGCCACTGCAGTCTTGAGTCTTTAAGTAAGGACAAGTTACAGCTGTTTGAATAACCAGATTGGTTTTCAAAACAAGACTGAGCAAAAATAGAAGTGTTTGGCTCTCCGCAGTTTTGGTTTAATCATATTGCAATTGAGATAGGTCATTACATCATCAAGCTAAATCAGCGGCAGTTTAAATTGATTTGAGAACACCCAGTTGTTGTTTTAGATCAGTTTTAACTATATCAGTTTAACTTACAATTTAATGAAGCCGCTGTAGCTCTGATAACTGAGAAATCCAGTCACAGAATGCCAAAGTAGTTGAGGTTGGAAGGGATCTCTCGAGGTCATCCAGCCCAGCCCCACGGAGCAGGTTGCCCAGGCTGTGTCCACCCAGGCTTTGAGAACGTCCTCAGGTGGAGACTTCCCAGCTACTCTGGGTAACCTGTTCCACTTTGCTGACCTCTGCTGTTTTTCACTGTGGGCCTTTTTGTTTTGTGGCTTGGTACCTGCCTCTGAAGCATCCCGGATTTCCGAACGTCTGTGGCTGTTAGAAATCAAATGTTGCTGAAGTTAGTGCGTTGTACTGTTGGTGCATTGCCTGATTAACTTGTTTGCCTGTGGTAGCAGGAATCACACTTCTTATGCGGGGTTGCTGTCAATGTCTACCACTTGAACAACAGCATTGATTTCAGTGCAGTTTGCACTGTAGGTCACTTAAACACAACTGCTGAAGGGGGCTTGTTCCTCAGAGCCACGGCCGCCAGCCACCGGAAGCTTGCGGTAGAATTGGTTACAGAATGAACCTTGAATTAAGCTTAACTCAGATTCAAAAGGGTAAAAACACGTGCTTTGTCATTTTCCTTGTGGGTGTTTGGTTCGCGTGGTGAACGCAGTGACCCCTCCACCGCCCGTGGGCATCTCTGAATGGATCGAGCAGAAGCTGACAAAGAGCGATCGGCCGGAGCTCACCAGTGCCAAAGTGGTCGTGTCGGGTGGTGAGTGGAACCACTGAAACTGTCTGATGGTGCACTGAAAGTACCTCTTTTGTAAACAGAATCTGTAGCAGGACACTGTCATGTGATACATTAAAAAAAACATCTGATGTGATTCTGAAATATGCACCCAACTCGGATGTTTTGTAAAGAGGTAGAACATGAGTTTAGCATATGCTGGGAGGCTTTGTAAGAACACAGTCTTACTTGATGAGCTTCTTTAAAATTTTAGCAATATGAGGTGTTTTTTAGATGGAAATCTGTCATGTTTAAAATTACTGCTGATCATTATGGTCAGTCCAAACATTATTATGTAATGACCTTAATGATTTTAAAACCTGTTACGGTTATTTTTACTGTATGCCTATGGCTAAAATGATTTCTTAGTAATCCCACTACAGTGTTTTGTTCCTGAAGCCAGCAGAGGGAGCACAAATTAGTTTAAAAAAAATGCTGTTTCCCTGGTTTCGGAGAATGACCTTGATGGTGCTGTGTGCAGGAAGTAAACAGGACAGAGTGATGTTGGTTTATACATATGAAATATTAATGGCAAAGACAAAAGCTAAATCTCCAAATATTAAATACTGGTTAGTAATGTATCCAAAAATACCCTGTGCAAGCAGATCTTTGAGTCTTTGCAAATGTTAGTACTCATACAGAAAGCTTACATAGGCAAAAAAAAATCTTAAAACATATATTCTTCTTTCTTAATCTTCTTTTGTTCTTATCTTTTAAGGGAGGGGCTTGAAGAGTGGTGAAAATTTTAAGTTGTTATATGACCTTGCGGATCAACTGCATGCTGCAGGTAAACTTGTTTTCCTCCATTTTTTTAAACCCTGTTCATTATATTTGAAAAGGTCACATTAAAACCAGAATTCATCTTAAGTCTTTTATTTTCCTGTCTTTATCAAACTGTTAAAATGCTCTTAGTTTAGTAATAGATGAAGTTTTGTCAACTATATTTAAAAGTCTGTGCATGAAGCAAATACTAACCTGTAATATTCCCTGTCCTTCTCAAATCTCCAGACCAGAAGCTTGCAAACCAAAAGTGAAGTTGTCATAGCTCGTTTTGAAGAGCTGACACGTTCTGCATGCATCCTTTTCCACGACTTCTTTACAGAATCCCACTGATATTCCTGTAGTTGGAGTGCCTCTGTCCTTTTGCTGTGCTTTTGTATAACAGGAGAAAATCAACCAAATACAATGTTTCAGCAAAGTATTTTATATAAAGGTTGGGAAAGAAGGAGAAACTGTTTGTTTTAATGTTTTAACTCCATTAATTTTAGCTTTTACATGTGTATAAATTTATAGTTTTACATGATTGGCTTAGTTTTTAAATTGGTATCTTTGCTAACTAAATGTCCATATGGCACTTTAGAGTTTACTTTGATATTTTTCTTTACCGTGCCTGGCTTTTGGGATTCACAGCAATACAAGATGGCACATATGTTCCATTCAAACTTGAAGGAACATTTTGGGAAGGCATTTATGGGAAAATCTTCTTTTGACAAAGCAACAAGAAAAAATAATGGAAGTATGCCAGATTGAAATCCTTGGTTTTAAATATATGGCCCTTTGGTGCTGGGAGTAAGGATTTCCTGTTGCTTATGAAGTGCATTAGCACTTAGTATTTGGAAGTTTTTAGCTAGTGGTATAGAGAGGGATTACCAGGAGAGCTTTTAAGAGGGAAGTTTTTAAATACGTGCCCTTAGAGTGTGGGACTCTTCAGTACTACATGTGCTTTTCTGGTGATATAAATTTGGCTCGCAAATATTTTAAAAGAAAACACTGGAAATATTTTCTTTCAACCAGTTGGAGCTTCCCGTGCAGCTGTTGATGCTGGCTTTGTTCCTAATGACATGCAAGTTGGACAGACGGGCAAAATAGTAGCACCAGTAAGTATGGAAATACCTCTCGTCAGAGCGCTGGGATGGTGTCTAGCAGCATTTTGCTTCAGACCAAGCACTCAGAGATGAGCTGAGTCCTAACTCTGAGCCTGACAGGAGCAGCAGTGTGCCCACTGATACTGGCACTTGACCCTGCCTTTACAAAACAACGGCTGTAAGCTGGGGTGGAAATCCCTCCTTTGGGTCCGTGGGATGTGTGCTGACACGGCTCTGTCAGGGGGTTTGCGTGCTGGGTTTTTTCAGAGCTGCCTGAACCTTTTTTAGCTTCCTAGCAGCTGGTATTGATATGCTGAAAGATGTCATTACTGACATGAACTCAAAATCGTATCAATCCATGGCTTGATCTCTGGCAATTGTGTGTTCTGGGTTTTTACTGGAGATGATTTTTAAAAAAAACTTTTAGTAACTCTTACTGAATTATTGCAGTACAGTCAAAGCAAAAATTTTGTAAGAAATGAAAGAAATTTAAGAGATAAATAACCTACCGATTGGCTGCTGCAGAGTGGAATACCAAGGACATACTCTGAGTGGCTGAACAGCGGGCAATAACATGCTGCACATCTTTTTCTGCTATTTCTGCATGCCAGTATCACAGGGAACTGATTTCTGTGTCTCTGTGTGGAGCTTTCTGTCATGCAGAATTGAGACTGCTTTCATTGTTTCTGACCTTATATGAGGACGTACAAGGGAAGCTGCAGCCAGATAAAGCCCAGCTGAGTGTTTGTAAAAAGGAAATACCAAATGTAGCTCACCTCAGTGTGGGCAGAGCTGTGATGGTCTGTCAGGGTGTGCTGAGCTCCATGGGGAGTAAAAGTTAACCTCTCCATAAGCTGTTCTGTGTGTATGGCAACAGAAGGCACCAGGGAGCAACTTTTGACTTGTTAGTGGTTTAATGAGACCAGAAAGGAAGAGTTTGCTGAAACTCAGTAGAGAAACTCATCGTATTTCAACCGCTGCATTTACCAAATTGTAATAATTTAAATAATACTAAAAAGCTGTGGATGTTCAAAGGCTTGATAGGATCTGAAATGTTTTGTCTTTCTACTGTTGCTGCAAATTTAAGAAATTCAAACCATGACCATTATTTGTCCAGTAATACATCCAGCAGGATAGAGTAATACTTGGATATCAAAGGCAGAAACTTGTGATTCTGTTGTCAGCTCAGTCTGCTGGGTTTTCTTGAACAAGATGTTTTGTGCTTCTGATTTCTTCCGTCTGGAATTGTGGATAGGGATATTTGCTGCTTTTTTTGAAGTCCTCATCAGAGGCCACCTGATGAAAACCCCGTGGGACTGAGTGGAGCTGTTTCTAGGCATGCTAATGCTTAACCTGTAAATCTGAATGATAACCAACTGCTACAAAACACTCTTCTGGAGAAGTAGACCTATTGATAAAACTAAGGTCATTCCAAAATCTTGATAGCAGTGACATTAACCTCTGCTGTGTGAGGAGATTGGGTCTTTCTGTGGATTCCAAATGCAGCCTGAACTCTTTCAGCTTCCCAGGATGTAAGCTGAGTGCCACTTTCTGAAAGGGCATGAGATGAGACTGACCATCCTCAGTTCTTCACTACCCAAATGTCCCTTAATGAGGTGGAGAATATTAATTTGAAGACAGCTCAGCTCTGGTTTGTGTGTTAAGGCTCAACAATGAACATTCTTTCCAGAGTCAAGGGCATATAAACAATTCTGTTGAAACAGAAAAGGCTGGGTTTTGGTGATGATACAATGCTGCATTTTGCCAGAGATGGCCCGTAGCAACATGTGAGAGCCATAAGAACATAGAGCCACATCACAGGATCACATCAGTGTCCTCTGTCCTCGTCTGGAGGATTGTTAAAGAGCCTTTCATCAGGACTGGTGAATGAATGTTAAACTGTGGTGTCATAAACGATCTGAGCTGGCACAATTGCATGGTGCTCCATCTATTTGTCCACAGGTTGATGCATTTTTCTCTCATCTCACTTCTTAACAAATATTCGTTAAATAATGTGTTGTGCAGAGTACTGAAAATGATGTACCTCTTCTTGGAAATTTCAGATATTTAGCCTGGATCTTAAAATACATGCAAGGATAGCATTCAGTGGCTTAGAAAGATAGAAAATATTAAATGTGAATTGTAACGTAAGTGCAAGTTGAATTGATACCAAGCCTCCAGAGTTGCTGACTAGAGGTTTTAACTTTTCAATGTACTGGATAGGTATCTCAAATATGAAGCAGCTGAAAGCTGCAGATTCTTAATTTTACATTCCTAACTCTACTCCACTGTCTTTTTGGTACTTTAGCTAGGAAATTATTCTCTGCAGATAGAGTTGACTTGAAGAAGAACTGAGCTTTTTTGGTCAGGTCAAGATGACACTGGCTATTTTAGTTCTCAGAGGATGCTGCTTTCTCCCTCGATGAGATGTGCTCGGTGTCAGCTCAGGGAGAGCTTGTGGTGTTCTCTGTGGAGAATTGCAAAGCAGCTGCTACGCCGGTCGGGTGGAGTAGCCGAGACCTGAGTTGTGTTCAGTTTGGAGCTACGGCTGACATGGTGTGTGCCCTCCTGGGGGGGTGGGTTTTAAGCAGGGAAGAGTCTCAGATACAAGAAACCCTTGGAGTCTGAGCCGTGCCGTGCTCCTGTGCAGCTGTTGGCCTCTGATGGGAAAGTATCTCAGTGTGTGCTCTTACACAGCTATTAATAGTCTCCTGCCCGGTCTCAGTGGAGGACTGGAATGCATTGTTTTCAGGGATTCTGGAACTGGGTCAGTTCTGAGCCTGCAGAGGGACAAGGGTTAGTTCCAAGCTCAGGAAGAGGGGAGGTGCTTCTCCTGCTTTTTCTGTATGACTGCTGGGGTGTGTTTGTGGGCTCATCGCTGGCTGAGAAGATAATGGTCTAAAAGGGCTGCTGATTTCTTCCCCTGTGCCTTCAGTTGTGGATTTGGGGAAGGAAGGGTAATTTTGGTCATTGGTCCTTCATAATTCTGTGACTGGCGTCAGCTTTAAGAGCGCAGCGCAGACAGTGCACCACAGGACCCAAGAGCCTCGCAGCCACAGCAGCTTTCCAAACTGCTGAGGTATCAATACATGAACACACTGCCACTCGAGGAACAACCAGAGCTCATTTTCCCTAAGTGCTGGAAGAATGCAGTTAATTAAAGAGCCCAGATTTCACCTTGTGAAGGCTCTGTTTGAGCCCTGGTTCCACACAGCACATCTGCTCTTCCTAGGTAGCCTTGGACTGCTAAATGTCAGGGTTTTGTTCATGTTGGTATTTATGCATATTGTTGAGTTTTGACTGGACCTTGGGCAGTTTCTCATCTGTACAGTTTTAGTCCAGTTGTTGAAATACTCAGTGTATTATTTTTGCTTCTGTTAGTGCCTTTTCTTTAACCTGTTGATTTCAGGTGATTGCAGCTCCTATTTGAACATTCTGTCTCATGAAAGAGAAGGCTGATTTGTATTATTTGATGAGATGGAAGGAAGGAAATTTTTAGACATAAGTGGATATATTAAAATACGAAATGTTTTCTTCCTAATTAAAAAAATTAATTTAGTATATTCAGTGTCTTTAATCAGTGACAACCATTTTAGCATATTTTTTACAATTAGAAGCCAGTTTTCCCCACTATTTCTTATCTGCAGGTGTTCTGCAGAAAAATGAAATTCAGTTCTCAGGTTAAGTACTGTATGTAGTTTCTGTTCAAGAAAAGAGCCCTTGTAAGAATGTTCAAATTAGCTGGTTCTGGATAAAAGTATCCTTACTGTGAGTGCCTACTACTAAAGATTAGTTAAGTATGTCCAGTTAGAAAATTCTAAATTCCCTACACAAATGAAGCCCACCACCACCACGCCAGCGCAACTGCTGTTTTGGGGTAAGAAATTTCAAATAGCCGGGGGTGTTCGTTTTCACAGTAAAAATCTTCCCAGTTCTTTCTCTCACGTTCAATAACAAAGAAAGAAACAAGAACAAAACAGGTGTGGGGAAGAAAGAAAGAAAAAAAGTAAAAAATGGGGGGTTTTAGTTATTTAAAACATTTATAAATGCAACATGAATGCTTCATTTATTAGTTCAGTATCAGCTTTCCTTACCCACGGCATAATTAGCAACATTTCTAACATGCAACGCAGTAGGTAATCTTTCTGAGGAACTTGTGCAATTTTTCTGATACTCAACCGAAAACTAGACTTTGACTTGTGAGAAAAGGAAAGCAACTGCTGTGAACCTTTCCTGGGTCCTGTTGTTGCTGAACTGGGACCTCTGCAGCGCAGGCTGGCGAGGAAGAGGAGGGGGGACTGATGGCCACTGGCGGGGGTCCAGTGCCATTGAGCCCCCTGGGCTGTGGAAAGAGCATTCCCAGGGCTGGACCTGGACACTTCCTCCTGGAACAGCATCCACGATCCAGGTGGGGAGTCCTGCACTGCAGGGCCTCTGGGCAGCTGTCTCTGAATGCCCAAACTGTCCCGTGGGCTCCCAGGTTTTCCCTTGCATCCTATTCTAAATAATTATATCCTTCCTTCAGCTTTTGAAGGAAGAAGGGGTTGTACTGGGATTATCTCACACTCAACTTCTTGTCCCCAGAAAAGAGCCAAAACCTCAGTGTCACTGAGAGCTGCTTTTTTTGGCAAGCGTGTGTTTATATTGTTACCCTCTGACCTTGTGAAGGATCAGCTGCTGCCTGGAAAGTGTCCTTCTCGTTTAATCTCTTCAGAGTTTAAGTGTTCACTCTTCTAAAATTAGTTCTCTTTCAGGGTCTAACTCTAGAACTGCCTTAGGTTTTGCTATAGGATTTGCTAGCTGGCAAAACAACTTTATTTTTTTAATTTTATTTTTTATTACAAGGTGTTCAGTCACTGCTGTCTTGCTACTTTCAACATTGGGCACAAAACACTAACAGACGACAAGAAACTGAGGTGGAAAACTCAGGAAGGCACAAGTTAGGAAATACATGATGTAGTAATAATTGACACAGGATTAAATGATTGTGCTGGAAATGTGATATGATTGCTCAGAAGGCAGGTGCGTGTGCCGAGAAACCTCGGGTGGGCAAGGCAGATGGGAATTCAGTGGAGTTCTGATACGATGGCCAGGAGGAAACCGCTTGGCTTCGTTGCTTCAGCTTCATGCTGGAGGGTCTCTCTGGCTGTAACAGATTGAAGGGAGGCAGATGTACAGCTGTCAGGAACTGACAGTAACAACGAGGGAAAAGGGGCGTGGTAGAGGTGCAGCTTCAGCTGAGATGCTGAAGAGTGAGATGTTGGTTCAGCTGAAAGGCACCAAAGTTGTGGAGGAACAGGGGAATTCTTGTTCCTCCCCCTCTTCTACAAGAAGAGCCTCTCAGTGCCCTCGTATTTTACTGGGCATCCCTTTCCCTGCAGTCAGTGCCTTTTTAGTACTTAGTAGTTGTCATCTTGCTTTGGGAGTAGCAGGAGGGGAGAGGCCCAATATCACATCATTCACATAATTGCTGTATTTTGTATTTCTGTGTAAGAAGCGGATGCTAACTGTCCTTGAGTGTTACTTTCCATCGCTTTCTTAGGCATCCTTTGCTTGTTCAGATCAGCTTATCTGCTCAGCTTCACTCTCTTGTGAGGAAGCAGAAGGGAAGTGAAACAAGCCATATTTTATTCTAGTATTTTTGTTCTTTTTTGTTCTCTGGCTCTTACCTAGAATTACTAGGAATGAACTAATTAGTTCCCTTGGCATCATGAGAATTGTCACTCCTCTTGTCTGGCTTGTACTTACTTTAAAAAATATTCTACTCTTTGCTCATCAATGGTAAGATCTTAACTACTTTGTCATCCGTTACACATACAAGGAAATATTGAGATACCAAAGTTTCTCTCCTCAAAAGCACGGTACACAATTCCTGCTGCGTTCATCTCTGTGCTTTGTAGGAATGTGTTATTTGTACCTCAGGTTTGGGGGTGTTATTAACAGACCAGCAGGTGCACTTTGCATGGTATAAATGGCTGGGGCTGTTAGGTAGGTAGCAGACGGGAATAGCATTGGGAAAACCAACTGTGCTTGGGAAATCGTTTTTGGAATATCTCCTCTGATAATTCACTATTGTTGAAAAGTAGCTTGATGGTGGCAAACTTTAGAGAGCTGTTTGTATGCAGCTGGGACTGAATTTACAGACTGTCTTTCTCTGACTTGCTAAAAAGCTAAGGATTGACAACCCCTTTCATCCTGCATTATCCAGTGTAGCTTTTAACTCCAAGAAAACTATGTTCACAAATTGATGCTCTGCTCCTTTGGGGTTGGTGCAGAAACATTAAATTGTACTAAAATATTCATATGTGAGTGCATTTAGCTGAAAGCAATTGATGTGCTGTTCCCTGGAGAGAGGGGAAAAAAAAAGTTGCTGTATGGCCCTGCACTCCAGCAGATACCCTAACCACGCTTAAGAGTAATTACATAGCTTGGCTGATCAAAGGTTCTTAAAGTGAAAAAGAAACTGCAGTTGGGCTCTAGTTCAGTAATGTGTGCCTCTTGAATGGAATGTGTTCAGCTGCATCAAAGCAGTACCTCCTGGAGAAGTGTGTGATATACAGTGGAACAGAGATGAACTACTGTCACGCCAGAAAGTGTTTCATTGGCCTAATAGCTTGTAATTGGAAGGAATCTCTTGTACAAAGCAATTTTGATCACAAAGATTTTTTTCTAATTTCATTGTCCTTCCACTCTTGCAAAGAAAATAAAATATCTGAGCTGCCTTTAAAAGGAGTGTATGCCAGAGGGGATTATTAAACTGGCCTGTTTAAAAGCATGCCATTGGTAGGATGATAAATTGATGTGCATTGGAGGTTTTCAGCATAATTCAAAAATTGTCATAAAAATCAATAGTAGCTGACAACATGCTTGCAAAGGAGCTGCCTCAGCGTGTGGGCACCTGTGGCTGCCCTGTGGTCTGTCACAGCACCATTCAAGGTCCTGGGAGCTGAAATGAAAGCTGTTCTTGTAGTTCTCTTAAGCAAATGTCCAAGGCAGCCTAAAGCATATTTAAATATTCTCGTAAGTATAAATGAAGAAATATCACATGCTGCAAATGATTCTATAAATAATTGCAAGAGTCTGTATGCACAGGAAAATAACTGCATTGGTATATTGGTAACTACAGTCATCCCCATACAGCACTCCTGTGCATCTATCCCAGCAGCCTGGAAGTGGCTGTATGGATTCTGGAGCCAGGTGGACGTGTGAAACCTGCCAATATAGAAGTTGGGAATGTCTGAAGCAGAAATAGAGTTTAGGGAATGGCTAAGGAGGATTTTTTTTTCATTTTAATGATTAGCATGTAATGAGTCTGTAAGACATAGCATGGTCATATTTGTTGAAAAAATAAAGTCTAGATGAATACTTTAACTAGCAACTGAGAAGGTGGATTTTTGATTTGGAATCTTGACTTTGAATAGGATAAATTTGGGAGTTGGAGTTGTGGGGTTTTTTTCGGGTGGTTGTGGTGCAAATCTGTACTTACAAACTTGGAGGTCTCTGTCAGGGTCCTGTCTGCCACTGGAGTTGTGCAGGAAGGACAAATTAAAGCGCTCTTGGCCTTTGTGCCAGTTTGGTGGCAGAGTCCCCTTGGGCTGCTGCTGGAGCCCTCATGAAGAGCCTCATGGGTGCTGGTGCCCCCTGCACATCCGCCCACGACTGATGTGCCAAGCCCTTCCAGCAGCAGCACGTCTGGAGCGTTGGTACCTCCCCACGGTGCAGTCTTGGCTGCTTGGTGCATTCTGTGCCAGGTGTTCCCTCCATCCTGCTCTCCCTTGCCATCAGCTCTTCTCTGCACTCCTTTCCCTGTGCTGATGGCTGCCAGCGACTTCATCAAAATATTTGTGGCATGGCTGTCAGGTATGTACAGTGTTTCCTGGGTGAAATGAAGTTATTGAGAGCCAGTACAATTTTCTAACCTGATGTCATGTCCTTATACCACCAAAACTGTCACTTGCTTGCCTTCAGTTGCTTTGGGCACTTGTTCACAGTGCTGGGAGCCCCTTGGTGTGCAGTGTGTGTGCTGCTCTGTCACACATCCTCGTGTGGCACAGTGCTGGCAGCAGCCCTTCAGTGAAAATCTGCCTGTGCCCAGCACTAGGGAGTTGATAAATGCTTCTCCATGTCTGGACTTTGCTCTAAGTGCCTGTAATTGTGGGCTGTGCATCAGCTGCCTGACTGCAGTAATTAGAGCGGCTTCCAGGCTTGCAGAAAGCTGGAACTCGAAGCGGGTGTAGCGCCATGTGTGGCCCCTGAGAGGTGTGACCCAGGCTCTGTGCCTTGCCCGAGGGTGTCCCGCCCGCCCGGGAGAGCTCTGAAGGGCTCAGAGCTCCCTCCAGAGCCTGCTGGGCCACGGCAGCACAGCACAGAGCAAAAGGCCTGATAGAAGTACGTGATTTCAGGGAAAACATCAAAACAAGATTATTACTCTGAAAATAAATAAGAATTTGAATTTCTCAATCCGTTATGTCCTCTCTGGATGACCTGTTCAATTCTCTTCATGGACAGCAGTGAACAGTCCTGAAGCTTTATCATTTAGACATTGTGGGTCCTTTGGGTCCCTCCTACTGAACTGCAGAAGCGATTAAAATGAGTATTTCAGCAGTGAAGCCTCTTTCCCAGCCTAGAGCTGCTGAAAGAACCCTGCTGTCCTGTGTGCTGTCTGTGTGGAAACGTCGCTGAGGGGATCTCCCGTCAGGCCCAGAGCCGACGGAAAGGACCAGTGGTCTGAAGCAGGGAGCCAAGAGCACACAGCCTAGAAAGGCCACGGCCTAGATGCATCATAAATGCTTTTAGACAAGCCTGGTGATTTACAAATGTCCTTCTAATGAAACATCCTTGTCTTTCCTAGATATTTTAATAGAATATATTCATAGGCATCTGGCTCCTGGTTAGCTGGATTCTTTCCAAAGACTCAACTTCACAATGTTAAGCAGACTGATAAGAGTATCTGGTAGTCTGGATGACTGGCACTTAATGAATTGCTCTAAAAAAATCAAATTACAGTAATGTGTCTTTAAAAAGAGCTTGTATTAAAGACAGCATGATGTTAGAATAATTTCTCCCGTAACATCTGTACTTTTATTTGGTATAATTAAAATATTGCATTCTTACCGTGAGTTCTAATGTAGACATATTATGTTACACTGCAGCTGTGGTTAAAATGGATTGACCTCCAATAGTAATCCGCTTGGTAAAAGCCTTCTGAGGCCGAGGAGTTTCTGAGTGTGTTCACCAGCTGTGTGGTTTTATGGAAGTATATGGACTAGATTCTGTGTTTCCATTTCAAAGGAAGCCTTTTTGATAGGAAATTCTTCATTCCTGCTTTATTTCCCCTCCCCTTCAGTTTTTACAGGAGAGAGTTTTTGTATAAAAATATAAAAAAATTCAAAAATTTCATTTATCTATTCCTATTTAAAAAAACAATATAATGAGCGGAGTCTGTAGCTGTCGAAACATCAGAAAGCAATCATCTTTTTTTTTAATTGATGTGATGACTCTGAGGCCTGTGTGGCAGAAGCCTCTGTGGGTCTGTGTTTGCACACCTTCATTTGCCACTCTGCTCTGTAGGTCTGTTCATGTCCCACAGCTGGGCTTGCCTCTGCCACGCTAAAGCCACCTCACTGTAATGCAGTTTCAGCTGCACAGTGGTAAGATTCTTTTTGACCCTCTTACCCTCCCTGGCCCCCAGAATTATCTATTGAATTAAATTAGATTTATATTTTCTTAGATATGGAGTACTGTTGGTATTTTTAAAAGAGAAATTCTGTTAGAATTTGAGGTTGTGTCTTTTCTAAGCATATGTGAAGTACCTTTTGACAGATGAATCCCTAACTAAATTTCTGTGTTAATTGTCTGTAATTGAATGAGTTGGTAAAAAGTACTTTCTTTAGTTTTCTTGTGTAATATCAGTTTGCTAAAGAGCACAGCTCCGACTGCTGCTTGGACTTGTGGTGCTGGAAAAACTGTCAGGGAGCAGAAATGCCCTTGGTTTTGGATAGGTGACAGAATGGATGACTTGCAGCCCAAGGAGAAGTAACACCTTCCAGCTGTGAATCAAACAGCTGATACCGATCTGTTTACCTGAACATTTTCATCTCCTCTGAATGAAAGACTCTTTGGAGATGTGGAAGTGGGAGCCCCACAGTGTAAAGATGTTGGTGCACCTGGTGTGCGTTCTGTACTCATCCTGTGTGGGAGCAGACAGTGAGTGGGGAAGGAAAGCTCCAGGCCACATCGAGGGCTGGGGTAAGGAACACAAACTGCAGGTGTGCAGTGCACCAGCCCACTTGGGCACCTCAGAGGTTATCCTGCTGTCCAGGGAACCTTCCAAAGGCTCAACACCCGAATTTCAGCTTTGTGCATTCTTAGTTAACGGCTCTGAGGGGCTTCGAACAAAAGCCTTGGTTTGCTCTCCGGGCAACTGCATTTTCCACCCATAGGTTATCTTAATGTTTGCACTGGGAATCTCCAGGGTCATGGATAGCAGGGATTGCCCTGTCCTTCAGCTGAGCAGGGTTGTATGTTTTTGATGCAGACTTTGGTTTTTTCCCTCATCTGTCTTTACCAGATGCTCCTTTGGGATTCTCCTTTTGCAGGCACATTGCATCCCCGGGTGGGGAAGGGAACCAATCATCAGCTGCCTTTAGGATTGAAAACGACTGCAATGTGAAAACTGCTGCATGGAGTTGGTTTGGGTGAAGGTTTGTGGGAGCTTACCTAGACTGTGCTGTGGGTACCAAAAAGGTGTCTCTCTTGTTTTTTTCTAGGAACTTTATATTGCTGTGGGAATATCTGGAGCAATCCAACACTTGGCTGGAATGAAAGACAGCAAGGTATGTACAGGTGGATGTACTGGAAAAGATTTTTGAGGAAGGAAATGAGTTGACTCCCTTGCTTTTGCACCAGTGCTTTAGATGATTTTCCTACCTTCCTGCTGCTTTAAAACACTCTGACCAAAAAAAAGGTACTATGGCAAAACATCTCACACAGTAGAAAAACCTTTGCACAACCCAAAGTGATCATTGGACGCCACTAATTGAGTTTGTTTAAAAAAACCCCAGCCCAAAGCACATATGCCTGAATTCTATACAATAGTTCCATTTGCCTTTATTCCACACTATGACATATTAATTCATGCATAACAATGTGCAATTTGAATTATGAACTTACTATTCCATAAAGTAAAAGATGTCTCTGACATTCCTGCATTTAGCCATTCAAATGGAAACCTGCTATAAAACGGCAGTAAAACTTTAAAAGGTTTAACTCGTTAGTTGCCAAAGCAAATAATCCAAAATTGGAATTGCCAGTTTGGTTCGCAGTGCAGTGTTTGGAAAGGGGAGCAGAGTTACCTGCTGATTGATGCTATCAAATGCCAGCTCCTGCCTCCCACAGTAATTTTAAAAAAAGGATATTTTTTTTTCTATTTTCAGGGAATGAACTTAACCAAGCCACAACTTTGAATAGTTTATAAAGCTGAGGAAAAGGGTTGCAAAACTTTGCAGGTAGTTTCTTGTGTTTAGCCAGCGACAGACCAGTGAGTTTGTGACTGGTAATTGTCCTCACAAACCAGCCTGTGTGGTAGGATGATCTCTGCTTTCTTACCATTTTTTTTTCTCATGTATAATTTAAATATTTTGGGGGGAAAATTATAAGCTTTCTAAAAGCAGGGACTTGAGTGGTGTCAGCATTAGTTGACAAAGTCAACTTGGACAAATGCCAACCAAAATTCAAAATGTTAAGGATGAATGGTGGGCAGGGGTGAAGGTCACTGTTGGGAAGTGGGAGTTGGAGCAGTGTATTCCCAAGGGCTCTGGTGGAGCAGTGTATTCCCAAGGGCTCTGGTGGAGCAGTGTATTCCCAAGGGCTCTGGTGGAGCAGTGTATTCCCAAGGGCTCTGGTGGAGCAGTGTATTCCCAAGGGCTCTGGTGGAGCAGTGAATTCCCAAGGGCTTTTGTGGAGCAGTGAATTCCCAAGGGCTCTGGTGGAGCAGTGTATTCCCAAGGGGGTCGGTGGAGCAGTGAATTCCCAAGGGCTCTGGTGGAGCAGTGTTGCCACTGTCTCCTGCTTGCAGGGCAGCAGAGGGAGAGGCTAGGGCAGCTCTGTTGCCACGGCCCCTCGGCTCCGTGGGCACTGCTGGGCCACGGTGGCACGAGGGCCTTTGTCCGGAGGAGCTTGGGCTCCAGCTGCCCTCGGGGAGGGTGAGAGCAGCAGCCACTGGCTGAGAACTGGCTCCTGAAAGGTGCCTAAGACTGGATGTGACCCTCCCTGGGTTTATCTGCTGCTTTATCTCAGTTGAGACTGCCAGCAACACTGGGAACCTCTGAAGTGCCAGAATTTCCTTTGATATAAAAATATTGAGCAGTGATATTATCCTGTACTGTAACAGCAAAACCTCTGCTTTTATGGCTTTTCCAATGGCAAGTTTGATATTTTGAGATATTCTGCTATAAGGAATAAGGACAGATGAAATTTGTTTGTATGAGATGCATATCCATTTCATATCCATTTCTCCCATGTCTCATAGTTTTTTTAGTGTAAACTAATGTGTCTGTTGTAAAATTCAGATTTAGTTATTGGTATTTGGAATGTATTCTGCCTTCCTTTTGGCTGAAGCGTTTAGGTGGGGTAGTTATGGAAAAGATCCAGTTTCCCCAAACAAAGAATTATGCAGCCATGGGAGCTTGCTGGAGCATCCCGTCCCCCCTCAGCACTCTGAATTATCTGGCATTGTGAACTTGTACACTTCAGGATATGTTTTCCAAAGCAGTCAGATGCTTTCTACCAAGTGAAATGTATAATTTATTTGTTCTTTTACAGCAAGGTAGAAAACGCAGCTTTTGAGGAGACCTGGAGGAATCCTTGTTGCTTTCTTTCCTTATTTTTAATTCCCTCATGAGAGTTCCTGTATCTTTTCTTACTCGGAGATTTAACTCACAAAGTTCTGTTGTGAGCAAGGTGATGCTTTTGCTGCTTACCTGAGTTAGCAATGAGACAGGGAACCAAACCTTACTGAAGTTACTTCAGCTGGAGGAGGCAGAGGAAGGACTGGGCTGCCAAACCAAAGCTTCAAACAGTTTTGCAATCAACTGGTGTTAATTATTTTTGTTCTAAGGACAGAGCTGGCAGGCCCTGTGGTGTTGCTGACTGCTGGCCTTGGCTGGGCCTCAGCATCAGCCCCTGTGGATGGTTCTGCAAGGCATGGCAGGGCCTCAGCAGGGTCAGAGAAAGTCTTTACTGAGCCAGTATCCTCGGGGATCACAGCCTGGATTTGCTTCCTGCACCGCAGCTTGTTGGGGGAGGCTTGCATTTGCAAACAGGGGTAACGGAAATAAAGCCAGTAAAGCTCTGGGGAAAACATTTCAAGGGCAGCATGGCTGCAGCACTTGCAGGTCCTTGGCTACGAGCTGGCCAGAGGCTGGGGCAGTGCTCTGCTCTGGGTGCTGCCTGCTTGCATGTGTGAGGGGGTCCTTTACAGGGACTCCGAGGGGAAAAATGGCCTGCCAAGAAACAGCGTTTCTGTGGGCCTAAACCCACAGGATTTGTCACCTTTTCTCTCCGAGTTACTGCCACCAGGGCCATGCTTACGGAGCCATTGATTCTGTTGGAGGAGCACTGTCAGTGGAGGGCGCAGAACACAGGTGGGGTGTGGCTGCCTGGGGGTGCCTCAGCTGCCTGCTGGGTTAGAGCTGCCCCAAACCATGGTTCCCACTGGCAGGCACTGCCCCAGTGTTGTGCTGTGGGCCCCTGCTCGGTGTGAGGCTCCTTCTGTGAGCTGCTGAGGTTGCTTTAGGATTCTTTACCTTTCCTCTATGGAGCGCTTCCCATCCTGCTGCAGACTGGGGTGTGGACACCCTCGCACGCTGACATTGCTGGAAGCTGTCACAGGCAGTTACAGGATGATTTACCGTTTTATGAGTTTAAACCCAGACCTTCTCTGGATCATTGTGTTGGGATTTGTTGTGCTGTTTTCTACTGTCTGACAAACTAAATGCTGTGTCCCACTGTAAGCACAGAGGCCTCTGGGCAGGGCTTTATTGTGCTTGTTCTAACTGCTGCCTCCAGGTTAGTTCTGCAATGGTGCAGCTTGGAATGTGCAGATAATCCTTTGTAGTAATCTTTTTCTGCACTTTTCAGCAGGGAAGGATAGCAGAGATGTGTACGATGAGCAGGGAAGGCAGAGTTCTGTGGCTTTTTTTTAGGGGGATTGTGGTATGTGGAGGGAGGGAGGTGTTTGTTTTTGGGATGGAAAAATGTTAAATGCTCAGATAAATCTTCTGCTTCTGGGGGTTGGAGAGAATATAGCCCCTTTCCTGTTTAAGACCTGGCACTGTAATCCAGCCCCAGAGGCTGATCAGTGTCTGGATTCACACGGTGCTTTAACTTTGCTTGCAGACCATTGTTGCTATTAACAAGGATCCAGAAGCTCCCATTTTCCAAGTGGCAGACTATGGACTGGTAGCAGACTTATTTCAGGTGAGGCTGCTTGATGTGCAGGATAACTTTGGGAGAGCTGACAGGAGCTTACATAATCTAGTCTAATGAGCGTTAATGATGTCTGTGTGAGGGTGTTCACTTTGAGTTTAAAAATTTGCTTTCTGATGTCATTATTTGCATGCTTAAAACTGAATCCCTGCAAGTAGCTTGTGCTGGGTGGGTGTCACAGCCAGCCTGCTTTGGTTCTGGCTGCCTGAGGTTGAACCATGTTGGAAATAACCACACATAGGTGCTTGCATGTATTTTTAAGCTTCATAAAGTTTGGAAGTGGAGAGTTGGCAGGAGGAGTGTTTATTTCTGCCTGGGCTTGCTGCCTCACTGAGTGATGCCCAGGAGGAGTGTGCAGCTCCCTCTGGAGCCCCAAGCTGTGAGCCAGCCCTGTCCCAGTGCCCGTGTGTCACTGCCCGTGTGCGCGGCCACACGTGTGAGTGGCGGCAGCGCCGCGGCTCCGTGGAGGCACGGGCAGAACCTCTGCCAGCACTTAATGCCACTGCTGAAATAATGCCCGCTGGCTCCGTGCTCAGCACGGGCCTCTCTGTAAGCCAGAGACAAAGTCACAGTCTGAGAAGAAACACCATGTAGACAATTTCCTTAATAAATTTTGTACGAATGCATTATTTCCACCTAATGGAAATGTAGCTCTCTTAAATAATTAAGAGGCTTTATTCAGCAGGAGAGAAGTGGGGAGTGCTGTGAGCTGGGGTGACCCACAGCCCCTGGAGTGGTGCGCTGGGTGGGAGGGCGGGCAGTGTAATTGCAGGGCTGGGAAGTGCACAGGGCGAGTTTGAGGGGATCAGAGGGCAACACGCATTACCCTGGCCCTGGTGTTTGCAGGCGGTGCCAGAGATGACGGAGCTCCTGAAGAAGAAGTGAGTGCTGGTAACGGGACCCTGCACTGTGGAGAAAGGGCAAATAAAGGATTTTACTGGAAAGAGGTGGGGTCACTGTGGTGTTGGGATGGTTGTGTTTTGGTTTTATGGGGGTTTTCTTGGTGGTCAGTTGCATGGCATATGGAGTGGTGGGGTAGAGGAAAGCAAGACAGGTAAGAGAAGGCGGCAAGAGCGACACAAGGCAGGAGGCACTGTGTGTTTGTCAGTGTTTATTCCCATCTCCACACCCCTCCCAGCCACGGGTGGGGTCAGGCTGGGGGGTCAGACTGGGGAGCCAGGCTCAGCCCAAGCTGTCCAGCAGCTCTGTCCTGCCCCTGGGCGCTACGGGGCTGTGCTGGCCCTGGACTGGTGGACGTTCCATGGTGTTCCCGGCACAGTTCATTTGTCCCTCCAGGCACTGTGGGTCCCTACTGGCCTAAGACTGCTGGAAGGTCCATTGTTCCCAGATGGCCACCGAAGGTCCCAGGTGGCCCAGAGCTGGTAGCAGGGCAGGTAGGTCATATGCCACAGACTCTGGTGAGCAGAGGCGATGCTGGCCTTGCCCTGTGCTGGTGGCCATTGCAGGAGGTGCCACAGGTTGCCTTCAGCACTGCCACCTCACCTGCGGCAGCCTCGTGGGGCAGCGCAGCGAGCGTGTCCCCACAGGAGTCCCCATGGCCCCAGGCCCTATGCCTCAGGAACCCTGCCCAGCCGTGGCTCCGGGGGCCCCAGCGCCCCATACTTCTCCTCAATCATTGGGGCACCCTGGGGGCAGTCGAGGAGCGGCTTGAGCTGGAAGACATCAAGACTCTCCTGGTTCCTGCGGTTGTAGACGCTGAGCCGGTGGCCCAGGTCGGGGCTGGCCCCCACCGAGCCCGCCGGGCTGGGCAGCTTCAGGTTGACAGGATCCAGCCCCTTCTGCGCCAAGCAGGCCTCTTCCGACAGCGACGAGAGCAGCTCCTGCACCACGGCGTGCGCCACGCGCTGCCGGGCGGGCGGCAGCTCCGGCCGCGGCCCCGCTCCGGCCCCGGGCGGCTCCTCGCAGGCCGTGCTGCAGTCCGGGGACGAGCCCAGGGTCTGGCTGCTCTCGCTGCAGCCCCGCGTGCCCGAGCTGACGGTGGAGCGCGAGGCGCTGCCCGACGTGATGCTGGCCGAGGTGCCCGTGCTGCCCAGGCGCAGCGGCACCTCCACCGTGAACAGCTCCGAGGAGATGTTGGGCCGGTGCACGTCGATGGCGGCCGTGGTCACCACACAGAGCGCGGCCTCGGGGACTCCGCTGTCTGCAGGGACAGAGCACAGAGGCAGCTGAGAGCCGTGCGGGCGGGAAGGGACAGGGACAGGGCTGGGGAGGGGCTGTGGGTGCGCAGGGAGAACAGCGCGTTCCGGGTGCTTTGTACCTACAGCTATGGACACACGGGCATGTGACACCCACCCACACTGCAGTACAGTGCCCTGTAATCCATACGGAACAGCCCTGTTCCGTCCCCAGCTCTGTGTTTGTGTGCAGAGAGCTACACAGCTACAGCTGACACTGTGTGCCTGGCTCTGTGCTGTGTGTGCAGTCACTCCCACGCACAGACACCCACGGCTTTAGTCCTTTAGCTGAAGGGGGATGTATGTGTGCATAAAGAACTGCACTGGGTACCTACAGGCCACGGTCCCGCCCTTAAAACACCTGGAATCAGCTATTGCTACACCAGCAACACACCAGCATTTCTCTGTATGTGCCTGTGTACCCACAGGGATCGATACCCACATATATAGATACAGCTCTATACACCCACACACATACATTTATACCCGTGCATTAACAACCCCCACTCTCTTGAGACAGTTTTTAAATTATGCACACATGCCTTTTATGTATCTCCTGTATACACTGAGGATGTATAGACATTATATATATATATATATATATATAATGTGTATATACATACATGAGCACACACGCATTCAGTACATACCCTGCACAGCTGTACAGGCGCACTCTCACCCCCCATCCCATTTTATATACACAGGGTCTTTCTATACAGAGCCGAGGCATTATGGCTGTATGAGCCCACTATAGAATACATTATACACAGACCCTCTGTTATACACACACAAGCTATAGTGCCCCCTTCAAAGACATACGATTGTCTACCATTAAATGAAATATATACATCCCCTTCACCTGGCTGTAGAAGTGTATATACATTTCTCTATATGTGTATATATATTTATTGGATAGATACATAAGAGATGATACCTATATGTGAACACACCTCCCTTTGTATTTACACAGCTATTCCTATATATGGCTTTAGACTTAGATTGAACTATATGAAGATCCATATATAATACAGTATGCTACATATGATATACAGACTGTTAATACATGTCTATTAATACATATCCCTTTAAATACATATAATTATTCACTATAAATAGAGTGCAGCTGTGCTCTCACACACATATATATAAATATATATAAATACATAGATTTCTCACTGTGTGTGTATAGCTGAGGAACACAGTTCTAGGGATGCACAGGATACATTTTACCTATACATGAATACCCTCCTCACCCCTTATAGTCTTTTTAATGTGTATATATACACACACATACACGTACCTTTTTATAGCTTTCCACGTATATTATGGGGATCTATAGATATATAGCCGTATATAATACCACAAACTTCTCTCTACACATGTGCAGACACACACATACATAAGACACAGGTGTATCTACAGTCTCTCACCCACCTAATTTTATGTGCACATAGTCTTTATATATCGATTGACCCATACGGATATGGGGAAGAGCTGTCTCTGTGCATGTACATACAAGCCCATATGTAATAATTTAGCCATATACACACACACACACGTGTGCACAGATCTATAAAAACATATATATATGTACTGTCTAGAGGACACAGTTGTTGTCCCCCTTTGAAAACATAATTGTCACTCTTTAACTAGAATGTATACACTTACATGTATGCTTACCTTTGTGTATGAGTATTTATGTCTTATGGCATATATATATAAATCTAGAATATATACACAGGGATATAAACAAAAAACATGTATCAAACAGGATATACATTTAATACATATATAACACTATAGCTATGCATGACACCTCCAACCTTTACACGTTTTAAATTATATACATGCACCTTTTTACGGATAGCAAAGTTCCTTATGGGGATGTATATCCAGGGATATAGATCTATGTGTGATACAATATGCACCTCTGTAGATATAAATGCACCCTCCCCAATGTAAATACAAGTTATCTATGCTTACAGCAATTTCTCCATGTAGCGGTGGGGAGTGCGTGTGTCTGTGTAACACACGACACTCACACACACAGACACACACACACCGTAGTACTCCTTACACGTGTGACTGTGCAGACACACTGCAGCCACCCTGGACAGCCCTCTCATCCCATACAGCATTCCATAGGTGCACATGCACAGCCTTTCCCTTGTGTGCAGCTGCACGGACTCGTCACTGCGTGCACACACAGACAGGGTATTTATAGGGACACACATCACAGCAGCCTGCGCAGCCAGGCACAGCCAGAGACAC